>JZLH01S0251758.1:16231-28104 GCA_001188425.1 Eucidaris tribuloides
TTGCATGCCCCAAGCAAATCTATCTATAGACAAATTTTCTTCCTACCAGTATCACATATCTAAAAAAAATATACTGATACTGTTTTGGGAAAAAAAATCACTCAAAATGGTGGCAATCATCAGGTGATTTTGGTGGCCTTGTGGTAATAATGTCTATCCAGTAATCAAGAACAGTTCACGAATTTACGCCTTATCCAACTCACTTGTGATTTTATTGTTTTTGCTCTGAGTCAAAACAAACATAGTGCATACAGTAGCCTTTGCAAGCAAACACAAATTCATCATTTTGTTGTTATTCTATAAAATTATACGCTATATTAGAAAATACACTTTCTGCTCTAAAATGAATTGGGTTTAGTGAAAAAAATAAATTAATTAATTTTTCATGTTTTTTTATGGCATGCAAAACTTATTTGGTACTTTTGGATATCCAAAACAATTTTGCACATAGTCAGCTCTAGGCTAGTTAGTAGTTATTACTTGCCGCACATAATGTTTGTTTTCTAAAAATTTAAGGAGTGAAAAGACAAATACATGTAAAATCAGTAATTCACCACACCACACTCAATTTAATGAGTTTTTTCCTCAGATTAATTTTATTTTTCCATTTATTTCTCCTTATAAATCCCCACCCTCAATGTTTTTTTTTTAACTGCAATCATTTAAATCTTAAGTTTTTTTATTTCTTCCATGTTGCTAAAACTCATTAAAGATTCAGGTCTGTCAAGAGAGAGACGAGGCTACTGATTAATTAATATACGACATGATTAGTTTAGGTTCCCAGCTGCGGTGCTTAAATTTGATTTATGGAAGCGGGGGCTAGCCACAATATTGTCTTTGCTACTTGATTATTCACAACGACAACACCACAACCATCACGTCAATGCATCATTCAACTTCTCTTCAGATTAACATTTTTAATTTATAAACAAAATCTTGTGTTCTGTCTGTGATTTGTATGTAGGCCTACAGTATGTATTCAGAGGGGCCCACCCAAATGAGGTTCATGTACATGTATAGGACGTACATGTACATGTTTTTAATTTAAGCAAACAATGTTTCCCAATCTAAACAAATCTGACATAATCAGTTATGTTATTATGTGTATCTCTGACGATGTTCCCTGTTTTCACTCCAATCATTGTTTATAAAGGCAAACAATGTTTCCCAATCTTACCAAATCTGTACATTATCATTTATGTTATTGTGTGTGTCTCTGATATGGTCTAAACACTTGTACTGAAAACAAAAACATATTAAATCTACTGTGTACTTTGTAAATTACACGCATAACTGAGAATCTATTTTTTTTTATCTTAACAAAGTTTCAGTGGTCAGCTATGAATATTTGTAGTGTTTCGTTCTTGCCCATTTATTGGATGAAAAAGATATGTTTTCTTTCAAATTTGACATTAAAACTCTGAATACAACCAAGGAGCTACTGTATCACTATCAGTACCATATTTTACTGTAATCATTAGAAAAGTGCAAATGGCTCCCTGTCCATGCTGACAACTTTTATTCAAGATGAAATGTGAGAAAATAAATTGGGCAGTTCCAAGAGCCTTTTATGATAGAAGTTATGCACATTTTCAGTAATTCACATTTATTGGAGAAATTAAAGAAAAGATTTAAAATTCAGCACAAAACAAATAACCTGGGCATGAAGGCATTCATCACAAGCACACGTGCACACACACACACAAACACACACACACACACACACACACACACCGCACACACTGCACACACACCACCCACGCACACACACACACACACACACACACACACACACACAAAAACGTATATTACAAAAATAAAAATTATGTGATAGGAGATTTGGAGAACCTCACAGTTTTCACCTGATAGTAGGATTAAAATCTCAGAACCGGGATAGACTTTAGTGTACAGAGGTTTATGTTGTTTAAGGATCAGCAGTTGTAAGGTTAATCAGTTCTGTTGTCTCATAAAACTTTACAATTGATTGCAACTCTCAAAAATCGATTGCAAGTTGATTTCAACCAATCAGAATCCAGTATTTTAAGACTTACAATCGATTTATGGATTTACAATTGATTGCAAGTTTTATGAGATAGGGCCCAGGTTGGGTTTCATGCACTTGCAGGCCAACACAAATTCAGCACAATCTAAGATTTAATCATTGATGCTAATTACACCTTATATTTTGCACATAGATTTGTTTATGATAATGGAATTAGACCCCCAAAGTGCAGCTTTACAGTATCTGTTTGCTTCAGTGGTAACATGTAGTGAAACCAGATATACACATATAAAAACATACTGAATCTGAAAACAAGGAAGTGCCGTTAGTCACCACCATTCATTATCGTAGTCAAGATGAATCTATATACATGGTTATATGGTCTTGACATGTATACCAGCAAATTTAGCTTTTGGGTAGCATATTTCCAAACGAAAGTAGGTGGAGTATAATACTGTACATACATGAGCTGTCCTACTGTATTACCAGTGAGATGTGATTTAAAGTTTAAAGGTAGTGTTATTGATTTATTAAAGGATGGGGGTGGGGCATGCAAAGTACAGAAATCAAGGTAGCAGAGAATTGTAGTGATTGCAAAATATTATTTATACCAAAAAATTTATTACAAAATACAGAATATTCACATCAATTGACTTTTTACCTGATTGTCATTTTTACCTATTTCAGTGAATTAATTGTTTTTGAATCCCCCTGATTGCAATTTGAAATCTTCGTGATTAAAATGTATAAATGTTTGTGTATCTGCATAAATCACATTTTACTAAAGCCATATTTGTCACTGTTGCATTCATGAGCAAGAGCAACACATCACAAAAATAGCAGAAAAGTCACTCTCCAATGAGCTGATTAGTCTCTGTCTTTACATTCACCTCTGATTGAGGTTATGCGATGGTTTTGACACCCACTTAGCAGATAGTTCTTGAACCGTAAAACGAGAGCAACAACTTTGATGATGTGGGGGAGGGGTGGTGTGGTAGGACATCAATGAAGACTGACTAGATGGGGCAGCTGTCCAATGGGGGTCTTCAGATTGGAACTTTAAATGGTTCTGACACGTCAGGCCTGCTTCGGCTGGTGAATGTAGCATGTACTGTGTGGATATCCTTTCTTCACACATGTCTGTCGTCCTGGAGGTGGCATTTAAATGTTAGATCTGACGTGCGTGTCGCATTATCTACATGTTGAGATTCCCTGCTTGGATGGTTAATGAATTGTGTCAACTCTCTAGACAGAGACAGAGCATGAAAGATCAACCGAGACACTAATATAAAAACTTGGATTGATAGAATGCCATATCAAATGACAACATACAACTTTTCCATCACTAGTTGGTTCCCAGGACACCTAAAATTTACTGTCAAGCTCACATATTATGAAAATATATGGGAGGGTTGGGGTATTGTGCAAATCTGTACCCGTTAACCTGGGTTTTTTTTTCTTGTGTACTCTGCTTTAATATCTTTAAACAAAATCCTGCCATGAGTAAATTGTTCCAAATTTCAAAGTTGACAATTTCAGGTATTTTCAGTGGTTACTGGTAAAGCAATTTGAATTCAGCAACATTATAAAATTAAAATTTCTTCACTCATTTGGTAGGAAAATCCTTGGTATAAAGACGTGTAGAAATGAAGCAGAAATTCACAGGTGTGTTCAATTGATAGTGTGTAATCGGACTATAATGATTTTTTTGCATTTTACTCGTGGATTTTTAATCATAAATACCAAAGATCCTGTGTGAAGTGCTATCATATATCTTTTTCTGTTTACATGTATGTGTGTGTTACAGTGATAAATAACAGAAATTTGTGACAGTAATACAAACGTGGACAATCAATTCAATTCAATTTACTTCAATAACTATTCCACAGGTTAAAAAAAAGAAGAAAGAAAATAAATCCTACTGTGTGGATAACACAACAATTTATCTATTTCTACGTGGGATAGCCCACTCGTTTCAAATCGGGCATAGAATGGCTCATGTTATACCATGGCTAGTCACTGTTGCTTTATTATCACCCACTGGTAGATTGCAATGAGCTGCCTACACAAGCGATGTTGACGCCCCCGATAAGACCAGCCATACGTGTTAAGTCGCTGTTGCACTGACTTTACAACACTCATCTGTCGGCGTATTTATTTTCAGATAGGAGGAATTCCTTGCTGCAGCACATAAAGGTTATTTGCAGTGACATGTGTGGTATTTGAATTCACTGGTATCTCGTTGGTGTAGCCAGCAGAGAGCATCCACAGTGACGGAACGCTGCACCGTCCTGGAGTGGAAAAGCGGTGTGAAGCGTGCACGCTCAGTGTCTGGTCTCTCTGTATGCGGGGGCTCTCTTGTAGCTTCAAACGGACATTCATATCCATCTAGATAAAGAGTAGTTGTGTGGTATGCTGTTGCATTTGATGTAATGGAATGTCTGATGGTACTGTGTATGCAGTCTTCGCTCGTCAAATCAGTCATACCTGGTATCTCTGTCCCTTTCTCTCGGTCTAATGTCGGCCAGTGATTTCAACTGAGAGTGCTTCCTGAATGAGGATGTTGTAACTACATTGTAGATTTCACTGCTAAGAACTACTGATGGTTGATGTTAACAACTTTGTCTGTACTATATAATCAATTGTATTTGCAAGTTGACTTATACAAGTTTCAATGGTCGTCCCTATGAATGCCACATGAGAGGGAATTACATGCAAGTCTTAGGGGTCCTGTATTACATTACTGATGTGATAGGATTGTGAAATTAAACTTTATAAATCATGCAAAATAAAAAATATGATAAAAATATTATAGTATTGAATACACTGTAAAAGTTCAATAACATGTGAAGTGTGAAGTGTTGGCACCCACCCATCTCCCCACCCCCTTTATATAAAGTATGTGTACTGTACAAAAACATCCCCCAAAATTATTATTTATTTATTCTGATACGAATGTATGAAGGTATTCTTTTATCTCTTTCTCAGAAATATGTATGTGCAGATAGGTCAAGCTTCCTGGAATTACACAAACAGTGCCCATGGCACTTATTAGTGCACTCCTACTGTGAGGCAGAATTGTGGCATATATTTAATACACACATGCTGCTGTACACAAAACTTCAAGTATTATACACATGCTTATCAATCTGAGTATAATCTTGATTTATGCATCATGTAGTAAGAGAAATTGAATCAGTGATCAATGACTGCGAGTTCCTTGAAAGGTGTTTTATCGCAAATGACATTTACTTTTAATGAACGCCCTTGTTTACAACATCATCCAATTTTTATCTGACGTATACGGGCGTACAGTGTACATGCCGAGTGGTAGCCAGTGGGGTATGGGACATTGTTGAATGTTGTCTGGTTAATAATGCACTCCGCCCACCCTCCCCTCGCCTCCCCCGGGAAAACTGTTATCACTGCTCTGTAATAACTGTTGAATTAGGCATTTGACAGTGAAGTTTAATGCAATTGTCCTTTGATCCCGCACTCATTACCATGTATACTACCCCCGTCCCCCCCCCCCAAAAAAAAAAACAAAATAAAAAATTATAATAATATAATAGACTAGATATAGTAATAATAATAATAATAATAATGAAATAGAATGAATAGATTACAATACCACATAAATAATATAATAAAAATAAATCAATAAATGAATAAAAATGAAATAACAAATACCCTACACAAAATTACTAAATAAATTAACATAATTGAATAGCATTAACGTGAACTACGTTCAAGAAGTTCAATAAAACGTTTATTGGCAGACGTCTGCTTTAAAGGCATTGGCTAACATTGTACACACAGTTTAAAAAAAGTGAGCTAGCATAATTCTCCATGGCTCCAAAGTGTCTATGAAAAGGGTCCTTAAAAATAAAGCCCTGAAAAAAATTGTATTTCAAATGTTTTATTTAGTGCTTCAAAAGTGAAAATCGTAAGTTTGACCGGATTCACGTGCCCATTTCGCCCCCATAGACCTTACCTGTGTGTGGATCTAGGCTATTTTTTACTCGCAACCCGCCGTATGTCTTGTTTATTGCATTCATATCTGCCAGTGAGAAGCATTAAATTTCCAAACTTTTGTATCTCTAGGTTGGTTTATTATAGTCCATTTGAACATTACTATGTCGCTCAGATATCAAAGTTTGAAAAAATAAATTTTAATTGAGCTCCACAATGTTAGCTATCACTTTAATATGGAATATGGGAAAATGGATTATATAAGTGTGGGTGGGGCTGTAGAATTTGAAAGTTTATAATCCTTCATCTTGGTTTCCAAAATATGTTCCATGTCCAACAATAAGGCTCAAATCCTCACAGTGCTTTACCTTATCTTCTATGCATGGCTGGATTTGAACCACCTGTGATTATGTAATGCAGTGATTTGCTCAAATCTAACATATACTGTAGGGGATTTAGGAGTGCAGACCTGGCTGGGTAGCAAGTTTAGAATAGCAGTTAGTTAGGCCCTGGTCGAAATATTCGATTTGAATATCGATTAGTTGACTGGAAAGGTAATCGATATTAATCCGATATTCGATTAGTTCAGAATAAAAAAATATATTACAAGTAACACAAACGCGAAAACAAGTACATGAGGACTCAGGTGACACAAAATGAGTAACAGTTAAATCAATTGTGTTAGCAGTTAGGCAGTTAAAAGTTGAGAATGAAAAACCATAACAGCTCCCACACACGAAGATGGTGTTTAAACCACGTGGCAACATCAAAATTCCAACATTGTTGTTCGAATAGAAGAAGAAAAGCATCATTCTTTCATGCAGCAAGATCGCTACCCCCCTATCCGCGAAGCCTGTCCATTTGATTAGCAAAATATCCGTTTACCCCCAAATACCTCGCGTGAAATCACACTGGCACAGTGCGTGAAATCGGATTATATATGGATATTTGGGTAAGGATTTATTTTTGGTTAACCGAATGATGGCGACTGTGTACGATAACTTCCAATAGCCGCTAGAAGAATCAAAGTTTTTCGAATGCATGAAGCAATTTTCGGAAAAAAGTAACATACAGCAAAGGAAGAATATGTAACAATGTGATTCGGTATTTTGTTCATTTCCTGTTTTCAAAAACCGACATTCACAAGCTCTTTCTTTTTGCGTCGCAAAAAATATTTCTCACAGGATGCCTGCAGGGATGGTACGGTAATGGCATGAATTTTACGTGTCGCCAATTTGAAATCCATTGTTCTTGAATCGTTTATTGTTCCACTTAAAAAATGATATATTTGGGTTTCTGATCATGCTAAAAAATGTTTTCCTTACTTTGAATTATTGATATCTTAACTTAATTTTTTTTTTATTTTGTAAACAAACAAGTTAACTGTATTGAGTTTCAGCTATGGTTATTTAGACCTAATCGTCACCCGACGATTAATAGATTTCATTTTAAAGTCCGCATTCGAATACCATACGGCAAAAAAGGGTCATCGATTAATTCGAGTTACATCGATTGTTTGTCCCAGGCCTAGAGTCAGTCCTGAATTTCAGACCTCCGCTTGCGAAGGCAGGGGCCATCCGCGAACACAGGTTTGGCTGTTGATTCCAGAATAAAGGTCTGACAGTCAGACTAGAAATAAGAGTTGTGCAATACAACTTTTCAGCTATTGTAGATGTAGATCTATACAGATACATGTAGTAGCAGCTACATTATTTTTTTGTCTCGAGTGAAAGTGCAGTTAAACGACTATTGGCTGCCAAATGTAGAGAGTCGACTGCCTGCCGCTAATTACGTCTGAATATCCGGATGAATTCGTGATTGCCTAATTTAAGAGACATTTGAAGGATTACCCATGCTTTGTTGTATGCACATTCTGTACAATACTGGTTTATGTAGTGAAGTGCCATGCATTTGTAGTGTACAGAGTGATCATGCATGAACAAGACACGTACAATAGTATGGCATTGGGGCACAAGAGAATATTTTTTGGAGCTACGGCCTCTGTGCAGGCATGGCATGTGTATGTCAAAAGTGAGCCGATTGATGGTTACTTAGGAATTCGTGAAATAAGTTGTGGTGATATTTACATGTAATGCGTGATGGTTCAAAGTTCAAACAGACTATTCGAACATGGTTTCCAATACCTTGTAAAAAAAAGCAGATTCACGTGGAAAAATCTGAATGCAACGCGATTCATTCACATAGAACTGATAATATATGTTAATCCTTACTTAAATGTGTATGTCTTTGGGCCAAATTTGGGGATACCAGTGGTCTCCGGTAATGGGCTAAACATTTAACAAGGGGTAGCTCCTGTTAAAGGGTAAATATGTACAAAAACAATTGGTTTTTTTTCTTGAAATTTACTTCCAGCATAAATAGGGTACTCTGTAAAAGGGTAAGAAATGCTGCTTGCAAATACCTACCGATTACGCCAGTAAAATTCAGTATCATTGTACAGTGTGGAACATGTACAAATTACCGAGGTGTGTTTCTGAAAATGTTTATTTACTTATCAGCAGACTTTCTCTCACGCTGGCGAACCACATCCTCGTCACAAAATATAGTATATTCAATTTCCAACAGAGAGAAATATATGACCGCCATGTTGTTGGTGCCCTCCAGTGGTGGCGATGATCAAAGACGTTTGCATGGCAGTACAGAAAGATTGCGTAGTGTGGAGTCGTGCTGGCGTCAGTTTTGGTGAAAAGAACACACAACACCTTGTTTTGGGTGATTGTTTTCAGAGCACTACCTACTCGTTGTTGACTGGTTGTGTGGATACTGTCGTGGATCAGGACAATTAAAGGGTTTCGATCATGAGGATTATTGAGTCTTGATGATTATTTGTGATGAGTCATGAAATGAGGTCTTGTGGATTGCTGTGCTAATGAAGGAATTTCTGGAAGAATTTGGGGGTGGGGGATGTCCCGCACTAGTCATGGAGAGAGTGATCAACAAATTGCACGTTTGTTGTCAAAAAGGTGGAGAGGGACTTAAAAGTACTCTGCTGGGTTTAGGTCAACCAAGAAGGAGAATGATGTCCATTCTTGTAGTCTGCCGTGGGATGGCTCAAGGATATGTCGCAAATGACGTATGACTAAAATGTAGCCGAATATAATTTTGTAAGCTGCAATTTAACTGACATTGTTGGAAAGTCTATGATTCATGCATGTGTATTTTAGTAACAAGAAATTTGATTTTGGAAATCAATTGATTCATCAAAAAGTAAGATGTATTCAGTGTTTGCCCAATAGTTGTGTAGGTTTTTGCGTAGCACTCATTGAGCCCAAGTACCTATCTCAATCATGCTGAGGCTAGGAAGATAGGATAAATTGCTCATGAATCATAGAAGTTAAAAACAATTAATGTAATTGACCAGTATTCCAGTGATACAACCTACATACAATTATTTCATATTCTGACAATACAAAAGCGGTGTAGTTTCCATTTCCATTTAGTGACCGCCCCCCCCCCCCCCCCCCCCCGTCGTTGTTTTGCTACCCTTAACATACCTTTATTCCTTTGTCTGCATTCCCCTCATCCAATTCCCTTTCCCTCTCCATACCCCCTTTGTATATCCTGCCCTTTGAAAGAAAGCCAAATCAAATTAAAACAATTTCATTCTGACAACTCTGTGTTTGACTCCCTTACGAAATTTTGAATTTTTAAAAAAGTTACATGTCGATAACTGAAAGCCAAGTATTCAATAAGTTTTGCCTCCGACACCCCCAGCCTGTGAGATGACTCCAGCTACCCATGCATGCCCTTTTGATTTTAATTTAAAATCAGGCACAGCAAATGGTGCAGCGTTCACCACCCGCACTATTCCCTTCTATCCCTGCCCGAGCGTGGTCCCCTGTAATAAAAGAAGCGTACATAGCTTCCGTCTTCCTCCTACATGTATTTCGCACGACTTACCGAATTGCCGCCATATGACTAAGAGGTTTGGCTTAATTTAGGCATGAGCTCGTCAACGTTAGAATACAGACAGGCGTGGCGTGAAAATAGACAATTACACAATTCTCTATCAAGACTAGATCTGAATATTGTCTAGTCATTCAATAACACACGCATGCCCATATATGGGAAGTTTCATTTGAAATCAGAGCGGCTTGTTTTCTGTCCTTTCCCCGACTGACGGAGTTGACAAAATATCCGACTGGGGTTTCATGCGTAATCTTGTTTTCTGTGGGTACCGGGTTTCTGTAACCATCCTTAATGTAATCTGGAGATTTGGCATGACACAAAGTTCCTGTGGGCTATGGGTGTGTGTTTTGTTCTCATTTTGTGGGTTTCGGCGATTCTTCCATTTTCTGGTTACGTATTTCAAAATCTGACATTGCCTGGAATTTGCCCACCACTACAGTAATAAAGTACCATTTTTGTTATATTATACATTAATTATTTTTTTGTAGTTTTTTTCATTTGCCTAGTGTGTGTTTATTAGTGTTGTATTAACCTCTGCCCTCCTTCATGTAGTATTGATTAAATCCTGCTAGTTGGGTAATATGCTACAGCAGCAGGATGTGTTTATGGCACCCTGGAACTCTGAGAGTGTGGCATGAAACGAAAAGATTGACGCCTTACTGGAAATAACAGAAATGCTGCACAACTAGACTATTTGTCAGTCCTCCCACTGTATTCTTTATAATATTGAGATGCTTATTCTTAAGTTTAAATACTTATTCATCAAAAAATGTTTTCTTTTTAATGTAAATATTATGAAAAGCCTGTCCACCCATATTTTACTCATACTGCCCCAAACCGATGTAAGACACAAAAATAAGATTGCCAATAATGTCAATTGGTTCGTATCAATTTCTGTAAACCATATTTTGCTTGGGTTTTTAATGATATTTTACAAATATGTGCAAACCTCATGTTACCCTGCTCAATTCAGAATCAAACTCTGATGTAAATTTCTAGCTAGACCTTACGCCCATGTTGCCAGAACAAGTGGCATGAAAATCGGGGCACATGACGCAGAATGATTAAAGGTACAGTAAGGCAATAATACAATACTTAGCATCTACAGAATTCCTACATGTCGTTTCTAGGTAAATCTATGACATATGAGGAAAATTCTGAGACAGTTTTACTGCATACATTGTTCTGTATGTACGCTAAATATTATTTAATTGGTGGGTAATAACATAGATTTTCCATTCTCTTTGGCTCTTGTGTCACTAATATCAATTGGTTCCACATATACATGTTCTGTGTTACGTTTTTGTTGTCACATAGGGTAACTTGTTTAAGATTTTGTCATAGAAGGAGCTTCTGCTATTCTTACTTCATTCAAGTTCTCTGTACCCAGTGTCCATTTTCAGGGGGAAAAGTATGATGGATGACGGTTTTAGCAGGCAGTTATGTGTAAAAATCTCGTTGGCAGATGTATCTTTAACGCGCTGATGACACAGTATCTCAGGCCGACCATTTACATGTAGGGAGAATGCGGTATTATAGCAAAATTCAAACCGGCATTTTCACTGCAGGTTACTTACCACAGGACCACACAAGAAAGACAACAGGAGTGTTTTTCCCAGCCACGAATCTTTATTAGAGGGTCACTTCAAGACTGGCATTTCACCAATGAATGAAACGCAGAAGAACCCCAACAGTAAGGCACCAACAAAAACTGGCTATTGGTTCATTTGTCGAATGTATTGGCGCCAGTATTAAAGCAACGAAATCAGTATGTCTATTTTTAAAAAAAAATGTGAGCTTTCATGATCCCCATGCACACTAATGTCTGTGTTTAAGGTCTAATAAATGAAGCCTGAAAAAATTTAAGTTCAAAATGATCATCTAAGTGGCTTTAAATAAAGTAAAAAATCCATTGAGAGACCATTTTTATCTGTACATAACTTTTACAAGGACAATCATAACTGTCACG
>JZLH01S0251759.1:3862-17985 GCA_001188425.1 Eucidaris tribuloides
GGAGTAATATCCTACTGATTTGAAAGAATACCATGCTTGTCTAGTAAAACTTATAGACGATTATATAAACACCTTTCAAGATTTTGGAAAAATTGTAATAGCAGATATAGGTCGGGTAATTATTTATGCTTTACAACTTCTCCTTTTTTGTAGACAGGGTAACTTGGCGATTTTAAGTTTGTCAGGGAAAACCAGATACATGCCATGAGTTAAAATTCACTGGAGAGGATACGATAACATTGAAAGTTTTTTTAATAACACGTACGTCTATTGAATCGAAAACCAGGGCTGTACCATTTTTTAAATTAGAAACTATCGATTATTTCAGATTTGTAACAGGTGTAAACAAAGCAGACGAGGTATTTGGGTTTTTCAAGTAAGAAGTAAATCAATAGGATTATTCAATTTTGATTAGAATCAATTTGACGTCAATAGTCGCTCACAAATATTTGTTACATTCATCAGGCTATTTCGCTGGCATTTAAATTTCCTGTTTCATATTACAATCTTGAGTTTAGATGATTTGCGTTTATTTTTCTTTAGTAGCGATTGATTTATCTTCATGTTAGGCCTTTTATATTCACTTTAATTGTTAAATTTATTTCGGAATATTCTATGTTTTTTGGCCTGTTTTATAATAGATAGTTACATGTATCGGAATTGTTTTGTAAGTAAGGGTTCACAATATTTTGTAGGGATTTTTAGAAATTTTTTGTATATAGATGGACTTTCGTGCAGCATTTTTATAATATTCATATGCGTATCCATCGGTTTCTTTCTTTGTAGTTTTTTATTCGTCCTTTTTTGTTGCTGGGCAGCATTGATTATATAAACCTGTAAATGTTTGTCAAGAAATTGTATATCACTATTATGGGATCATCTCATGTAATTTCCTCAAGAGATTTGCCGATAAGCTTCAACAAAAGAGAAAAATTTATATTTTCGCTCATTTTATATTAGACAAAGAAAATGTGTTATTTTCATTTGAAGACTTGTTGAGGCGAATGAATAATTGAAAAATATGGAAGGTGGTCATGATGATCCGATAATACGAATCGCAGAGTGAATATGATTATCATATCATTGACTAAATATGTTGGTCAATACAGGTTGCCGTTGTTTTGGTATTCTAGCGGTTTACTTTAAATTGATAAAGAAAACTGCATAAGTAAATCTATAAAGGCATTAATGAACTATTTTGATCACTGTAAGCAAATCCTAAAATTAAAATCGCCATTCTATAAAATCGTCAGTGATTTGTATTAACGGAACTTAAAATTTGTATGAATTGATGGAACTATTACATGATTGGCTGGGGGGTCTATATACCAGCTCCTATAAGTTTGGTTTTAATGAAAATTGCGGAATTTCAATAATATACACATTTCACAGCTGTCATGAAAAATATTTAAATAGGCTTTTCTTTGAATGGTAAAAGTAGATTGTACATATAACGCCAACTCGCGTTACGCTGATAAAACAAGTAATAAGAGATTATACATTGACGAGTATTGAAATCTCTTTCAGCCAAAGTATCTCGGTCCCCCAATCACAGTGAAACTGAATATTGAGAAATCATCAAAAAGGGAACTGATATTTTCAAATTTTTTGAGACTCTCTACAATAATATGGATAAGTGAAAAAGATTTTTCAATGCTTTATCATCAATACTTAAATTTCTGGTTTATAATTCGTGAGGCAAAATCATAATTACTAATATCATTTGTTCACGGTATATTTTGAATAAACGGGAAGAACGGCATCGTGAGATGACATGATGATTAAAACTCATTTTTACGTTGAGCGCATTCATAAAAAATGGTTATTGCTCTCGAAAAGTCGTTTATTGCTACGTAGTGGTGGAATGGAAAATATTACTCAGGACATTTATAACATACTCAGTCGTAAGAGGGGAATATGAATTATGAGAAAATTTCGAATGGTAATACATTTGGTGACACAATTAACATGATCGTAGACTCTTGACATAATTGACACTTACAGCTTCGTTGATGCGGTATGGAAACGTTTCAGGCATTTTGGCCACATGGAGAAGCACAACGGCATGTAGAAAACGATAACACAGAACCACAATTAAGTATAGAAAAGGTACAAAACAGATACAATAGATATACAGAACAGTTAAATGATTACTTATCCAATAGAAGATTCGCTGTACAATTATGCGTCCAAAATGTCTACGAAGAATCACAAAACGCAAAGAGCATAACCGACTCGGCGACGAACAGCAACGAATTAATCTTATTGAATTCCGTCGATCAAAATTAAAGTTAAGAGCAAACGGCGACGCGTACGTTTTTGTTCGGTTCGTAACACATTAAGCTTGTAAGTCACGTTTGGGAACGGCGACTGAAGTCTCATAGCGACTGCTCCGGGTATACAGGTGCATAAATAGTCGCGTCTTCATACCACTGGACAATAAAATCGTTTTTACTGGAGCTTAAGATAAATGCGGCACTCTTTTGTTAGAGTTTGAGCCGTTCCATGGGTGGTGATGGACCGTGATGCGGGCCATCTGAGTCGCAAACCTCCTACACTTGTCGCGCTATATGTGCTGATTTTCCAAGATAAGTCTTTCGCAGTTCGTCAGGTTCTTTGTGGATGTATCGAGTCCCATGTCGCGGGTTGTTGAGGGTGGGGGTTTTCCGTAAGCACTTCCTCGCTCGGAAACACGATCTCGGCGTTGTAGGTCGATACACGAACAATAATCGCCGTGGTCTGTCGTAGAGCTGCGACATTTTTGAGCCGAGTCGATGACTCGGGTCGCTATCATTTTGTCTAGGGTTGATGTTGAGCTTGTCATGACAAATGCTTATGATTGATTTCATCAGTTTTTTCATTTTCGCTCTCTTTTGACAGCATCGAATTGAGTAAAGCCAGTTCCTGGCTGATATTGTGTCCGTTCGTCAATCTGAATCTCTTAATCTTAATGTTGTCTTCGTAAGAATTCTAAAATAATCCATCAGAGATTTTGGTGGTTTCTCTCCAAGGTATATGCAGATTTAGTTGAAGCTAGTAATGTAAAGTAATTTGAGAATCTTGCATTAATGACATTGAAGAAATATGATTTTTAAGATTTCTGGATGTGCGTTTTAAATGAAAACTGTAGAATAAGAAGTACTAGTCCATAATACTACTTTTGAGACACAAAGGCTAAGTTTCAATTTTGTCGTACAGAACAATTTGTTTAGAGTTCGTACAGTCCAAAACTTGGTGAGTTAAGTGACACAATAAAAGATGAGATATAGGCAGAAACATAACACTTGTCACTGCTGTGCGATTTCCACATAATCACTAAATCAATATTGTGGACTAGGTAGCTCTTCCTGAAAAAGCCAGGGTCTGAGGAAAACAATGCATTTCTCAAATAAATAATGTGCAAAACACTCATTGTAATATATTTTTTTGGAATGTCCTCAGTAAGATGTAACAATTGATATGCAATTGTATATTGGACGTGTTTGAAAGTTTCTCATTTGACGTTGATTGGACGTGACCCCATATCTCATACAAAATATAAAATATATGATCGAATAATATTATTTTAATTCTGGTATAATCCTTGGTAACTAGTTTATGTATGTTGAATGAATTTTGGAAGAATTCGATCAGTATAAATATTAACCCCGGTTTGCCCGCTCCCTGACGCCTTCTAGGGAAGGGTTAAATTGCCAAATTTGTCAAAAATTTCCCTAGGATGTTATACTTCAAAACATCAAACTCAATTCGTCAAAATGTGACTATATAGTACTTATTCTCAGTCTTCAAATGTCTTGTCTTTCTCAGTGGCAACTCTTTAGAATTCTGTAACACCTTTAGCAAAAACTCCCATTGACGTGCAGACCATATTTTTTGGCACATAGGTTCATTCGTTTTTGGCACACACCCCTACACACAGACACACACACCACACAACACACACACACGCACACACACACACAACAGACACACACACACACACACCACATACACAACAACACAACAGCAACACCACGACATCACGACAACACACACCACCACCAACACACACACAGCACAACACATCACACACACAGGATGGGACACACACACCACAGACACACACAAACACACACATGCACACACTCCATGCAGATAACCACAGATACACAGACATAGCATACGACCACAGACACATACCACACACAATACATACACAACACAACACAGCACACATGCTGCGCACAAACTACACCCACAGAACAAAAAAGTTAGACAATTTTTTGGCAACATTAACTTCATATGTCAAGAATCATTGAAAAATAATTTCCTTTTCAACATTTCAAGTACATCACACAAGACACACAAAATCATATTTGCCCCATAAACTTGTACCAGTTGTGATGTTTAGAGCCAAGAACGCATCTGTATGCCTTTTTACAAGAGCGGTCAATATCTCTATTGATAGACGACAGAAAAAGGCAAACTCGTAGCCTAATACTTACTAAAGAAAGAATCAGTTTTACTGGGAAAATTCTGCTGAATGTACAGCACAGATTGTCGAGCTATTTTTGAATGTACATCCACTTTGAGAATGGGTAGGACATATGTAATTGTTTTCGATTTATACTCTTTAGATACATCATACTGTAATATTTTTGAAGGGCATCATATGTTAAGCTTTCATGAGCTGTGTTATCAATGTAGATAAAACGTAAATTATACTACCAAAAATGGCATGCTCTATAAGAGACAAGTTGAATAATAATAAATGATTGATAACAGCAAGTCAGCAAGTCACTAAATTGAGTGCATTTTGCATAAGATATGAGTGAATAAATATGCACTATGATAAATTCAATCATCAATCAAATCATCAATGATGCATTCAATTAATCAAATCAATTAATTGATCGATCGATCAATGCAATCATCATCAAATCATGCAATCAATCAACATCATTAATGTGTCGATCGATCAACAATCAATCAATCAATCAATCAATCAATCAATCAATCAAACATGCAATTATTGTCGTTCGATCATCAATCAATAATCAATCATTCAATCATCAAAACATCAATTACTTGATCGATCGATCAACTCAAATCAATCATCCATCAATCAATGCAAAACATCAATTAATTGATCGAATGGTAAGGTCAATCTCCAATCATCAAGTCATCATATCAATGAAATCATCAATCATCACTACAATCAATCAATCATAGATCAATCAAACATCAAACAATCAAAATGTAAATTTATTTCCGGGTTGTGGTACACGTGCCGTGAAGCCGCATATCTTTGCGTAGAATGTATATGAACCAGAACTTAGAAATCTCATCAGCTGAGCTTACTGTTCAAAAAGTGTTCCCAATGCCAACCGTAGGGAGCTGTACGTGAAATCGTCTCGATAAAGCCGATTGGCGGGATACGTTGTAATGCAGCAGTTCAAATGTCCCTTTCTCCGGCCCCATTTCACAGCTATCATACGTCAGCTCGGATTGTGTTAGGGCGGAGCAGACAGAGAGCGTACTAAGTAAATTAGTCACTATCTGTTGGTATTTGAGGTCAAATAACTCGTTGTCGATGATGCTTATAGTTTGTCTCCATCCTGTTTCCGTCTATATACTGTGTTTAAATTGCTGGCCATCATTTATTTCAATAGTCATTTTCAAACACAATTCTGTAGTCTGCAAGACCATCAATGTATGATATCTCACTTTAATATGTTTTGTAGATCACAGTTTACATGTTTAAGGGAGATGGGCTAGTAATGGCTTGGAATTAGGTTCAAGCATGCTGATCGGATCTGTGTTTGGCGGTAATCTTATCACGATTCAGTGAAATATTAGTTTTATTAAATACTTTGCTTCATATCCAAAGAACAGTCTAAACAATAACTTAATATTATTGAAATTTGTCATTACAAGGGCAAGAAGTTGTGTAAGAACTTAATGGATTGTTTATTATTAAAGTCAGTAATAAGCCAGCTTGATTCACCATACGTCTTTATGTTGTTTAGAACCAAAACTTTCAATGTTTTTGCTGCAATGCATAATTTTATGAATTTATGCTTTTATCGTGGAAGAAAGAAAATAAGCAGAATCTATAAATCAAGCTTGAAACTTGCACACTTACTTTATTCATTCTAGCCCCTCAACCCTTTCTGCCAATTATTCCTCACAACAAACCCAAATGAAACATCTAGCATTTATATATTTTTGTTTCTATCTGAACATAAAAACTTTGACAGAACTTGTCTGGCTTTAAAATCATAAATCCTTCAGAGTTTACTCCCTGTTTTCCCACTTGGCTTTTGTTTGATTGGGTTGGGTTCATCAGGGGTTTGAATAAGTAATTTTCTAATCTTCTTCATGAGATTTAGTAGTGGAATTGGAGAAGTACAGTAGCATAGTTCGTCAAGTGTCTGCATCCACATAAATCATATTCAGTCAGGGGAATCTGGTGAACTGAAAAATTGGATTGTATAGCATGGAAAACAGGCTTGTCGGGGGGGGGGGGGGGCATGGGGGTGGTTGCCCTCCCCTCAAAATGACCCCTCCTCAGAAGGGGCCCACCCCACCCCATAAAGAAACTAAAAAAAGAGGATTGGGCATGTGATGCACCACGTGCTACCCAGGGTACTGTTGTACCCTGGTGTACCCTGTTGTGCAGCACCCTCTTGTGTCCAAAAATGTATTTTCTTCAGTTATGATGACTGAAATCAGTGGTTATGATGCAGAACCTGCTCAAGTGCACAACAAAAAGGCATAAACTTACAAAAAAATGGGTAAAAATGAAGCTAAATTTGTAATTTTCACACTTATTACCTAACTTTTACATAATTTTATAACCCAGGGTACAGTGCTAAAAAAAATAAAAAATCTACAAAATGGTGGATTTCTAGTTGTATGTCATCATGCCACTTTTCTTTTTCTTTTTTTGCATTACCAATGGGAACTTGGTGACCCCCTTTTTTTTTGGGGGGGGGGGGCTTTGCTCCACCTCCCCTAATGCAAATCCCAGGCTTTGCCATTGATGAAAGAGGAAGAAAGGCCAAGTGACTAATATATTGATTGAAAAGAACTTTATGTTTAGGAACCTGTCAAGTAACCAATTATAAGTATCCAGTTTGGGATATTTTTTTCAGTTTTTCCTATTAAGATTCGTAAATATTTGTGTAAACTATACTTACGATGGAAATGTGATATTCATTGTATAGGTTACTGTTTTTATTTTGGAGAAAACATTTCTTGTCTGTGTATGAAATTTTTTGTAAGCCTGATACAATGCTATTAAAAGAGAAAAACAACAACAAAACATATACATGTACATGATAAATAAATTAGAACAAAGTCAAGCACAATTACTTGTTGCAGTAACTCAAGTATGAAACAGATTGAACTTTGATTGAATAGAAAAAAAAGTTTCTCATGATAATGATAGACTATCCAGTGGAATGTTTCCAGTTCATTACTCAGCTTAACATTGGGTTTAACATTAAACCCAGTCTTAACTTTTTATTGACGAGAAATTATGTTATGCAGGAGTCTTAACTTTTTATTGACGAGAAATTATGTTATGCAGGCTGAATGCATTTGATTCCTTATAACTATATTGAAAAAAATGTTTAGGATTTAAAGGACACTGAAGTATATTAGACTTGTATCCAGGCAACTGCACCCTGGACAACTACCATCTAGATAATACCCCTCCCCTGCCCCCCCCCCCACCATGTGTAGTTTTCCCCTTGGACAACTACCCCTAGACAACAGCCATCCAGAAAATTATCCCCCCAAGACAACTTACCCCCTCCCCTCCCAAGACAACTACTACCTGGATAACCACTCCCTGAGTCAATTACCCCACAGGACAACTACACTCTGTGTGATTGTCCCAGGGGAGTAGATGTCCTTGCAGTTGTGGGGGGGGGGGTTAGTTGTCCCAGGGGATTTCTATCTATGGGTTGTTGTCCTAGAACCCAACAGAAGACATGTTCTGTTTGTAATAGTCATGATCCGTGTGTGTGTGTGTGTGTGTGTGTGTGTGTGTGTGTGTGTGGGTGTGTGTGTGGTGTGGGGGGGGATCCTTTAGCTTGTACATCTATTGTACAGCACTGACCTACATGCACATCTGCAGGTCAGGGAGACACAGTAACTTTTGCTCAAATCGATTTTTTTTGCTTTAAATTAACAAAATTACATTTTAAGCTTACTTTTCAGGTATAGATATCGATATGACTTTACAGGTTTTTAGAGACACCACTAGACCCTGGTTGCCGACATATAAAAGAGGCCATTTCCTGTTGACATACTGTAGGTTAGACTAAGGCCTCCATTTTTCCGTTTTACAAAATCAAAATTCCGTTTTTCAAATTTCCTATTTTCTGCGATTTTCCGCATTACTCAACATCATGTGTATAGTACTTGTATGATTACAACTCATATTTCAGCTCTTTGAAATACATTACTGAAGCCGACCGACATGGTAGTGAGAAAGACGGCCAGCAGAGGGGTTGGCCCGGGTGATTAAAGTTACTCTCGTGTTTGGTGATGGTATTATTTACTATCGATTTAGACACTTTAATATTAGCTCATTTTGTAATTTACTACCAATTTTAAGGTTATTATTCCGGCATCTCATGATTTCCCATTTACCGCGTTACACTTCCCATTTCCGCGATTTTTCTCCGTTTTCTGTATCGCGGAGGAATGGAGGCCTTAGGTTAGACATCTTGTGACATTTCACAGCCAACTTATGACTGTTTGATTTTCCTGATAAAATGCTGACAAGAATCTTAGTTTCTTCTATCAGAATGGATTCCAACCAGTGTGATGAATATTTTGTCACTGGTTTGATGAATCCTTGTATCTCAGTTTTCATGAAAATTATTTCATCAATGTAATCAATCATGCCTCTGTGAAGCCAGGTGTTCTTTTCAAATATCAGAATTTCAATCTCAAAAGATAAGACTTGTGGTGGGAAGTTGAAATGAAGGTCATCACATTTGTTATCGCAGTTATTTGTTAAAGTTCTCAAGTACATTTATATTTTACAAATTCTTTAGTTTTAAGGAGGAACACAGCATTTATTTTTCACTCTGTACACATATTGCAACAATGCATTTGCATAAATAAGTACTTATATTTTTAGATTAGTTATCCTTTCTTTTAGTGAATAGACCCATTACTAACATATTTAAATTTTATGTATACTTTTTGAACAAAAGTTGTTCTTGACAGCCTAAAAGCTTGTTAGTGGCTTGCCAGACATAGCAATAATTCTGGCAATATGTATATTTCAATACTGTGATTTGATTTTGAATAATTACTTTTAGTCTTTCGGGTGCTTCTTTACTACATGTATATAAGGTCCTTGTAACATTTCTGTTGTGTCCCTACACTTCCTTTTTTTTGTATTTATAGTTTTAATATGTGTAACTCCATTTGTTTGTTTGTTTGTATGATTTACATATTTTTATCTTGTTTACTTTGTTTGTTATGTGTTGTTTTTAAGGAAAGCGTTAAACAAAATTGAACTTGAAATAAGTAATGCATACAGACCTGAATCTAAGCATTGCATTTCAATCATTAATAGTAGGTTAGTGGAATACCCTGTTACTACGTCCTCAGGAAAGAAACATCCATAGATTTGAACCTTTTAGTAAACTGGTCTATTGCTCCTTAGCCGTGGACTTCTAATGCAATATTGAAACGTACGTTCAATAAGAAGTGATTTTTCATGACATTTACGTCATGTTACTTAAAATAAAATTAGATAAAAGTTTCGCTTACTTTCTGAAATGTGATGCCAAATTGTCATGTCATATTTTGTTTTTAATTCAAACCTCCATTCCTCTGTTTATCTTGACATTAAGCCCTAAATTTACTTCAAACATGGTTTCACTTGACAAATAAAATTTGACGTTGAAATCAAGATGTTCCATAACAAGCTTCATATTTCTACTTTAGCAGCCACTGGACCTTCCAAATATTGTATGCCTCCTTAACCTAAAATGAAAAGACTGGCATTAAGCATACAAATTTGTCGTCAAGGCAACCCGGGACGTGTACACGCTTTGTAAATATTTTGCGATATTACGATCCAACCATGAACAAGTGTTTATCTCTCACAGATACTAGCACATTGACATTTGACATATTAATTTCCCCTCACTAGAACAGGGGAAGCGCACACCTTTTCTAAACATGTGGTGATGTTACGAGAGTATCGCTTACTTTGTTATTTATATTTCTGTCAAGTGCACTAACCACGCTGGTATTGACTGCTAGGTTACATACGTCGTACCACCAACCTGTCACCTGACTAGAGACTGATACATGTGACTAGAGAGTGACACCCATTGAACCTTAGCAGGTAGATTACGTGCCGTGTCTGTATGTGGCTGCTGGGATGTATCCACATGGTACATTGTGGTCTCTCTTTTCTGACATTTAACTTGTAAAACAGGAAGTCTCATACACTTAATTCAGTTAAAGTAGGTGTAAAATAACATTGTTAATGTTTTGGAGTTGAAATTCCCAATATAAACATGAGAATTAGTGTGCATCCAGGATTCGAGGTGGTGGAAAAAGTTGCAAAATGATTGAAAGTCTTTTCAGTTGGGCCATAAGTTTTCCATTTTCTAAAAAGCCAAAGTCCTTTTTTTTGTTGATATTTTGAAAGTCAAATTCCCTGTTCTTCGGTAAACTTGACAAAATGTGAAAAGAAGAAAAGTGTACATGCATACTGTATTGTCAGTAGGGAATAACTGTGAAACTTTTTAAAACAGTATCAATTTCAAACATCTTTTTTTTTAAATCTCTGTTTTACTTTGTTTCTTATTTTAGTTTTCATTTATGTTCACACATAAATAGTGTATCAAAAAACCTATTTTCCTTAAAGTTATTTTTTTCATTATTTTCTGCAACCTGGAAAACGTATGTAATATTTCGGAGTTTGCATCTGATGTTTTGAATAAAAGTTGCAGAAACACATCCTAATGATAATGTTAAGTGTCACATCATGAGACTTAATTTAGTATTTAACCCGTTGGCTACGGGAACCAGATGTGCCCTGTGTTAACTCTATGGGATTTTCAGAAATCTCGGAGGCAACGGGTTAATAGTCAAGTGAATTAGAATACATCCCAGCTATCAACATCTATGGAAATCTAGGGGACACCATATTTTAAAGAGTATTTTTCATACTGGCATCTTTTTCTGTGAGGTGTGTGATGTAATGTGAACAAGATTTAGAATTTGAGGTACTGTATGTGGACATACACGCACGTGTAATGACCTTCTCCCACCCGATATCTGTACCTCCCACTACACCCCAGAATACAAAGCAAGGAAGATCAAAATGATCACTTGAACTTCTGCCCCTCCCCTGCAGGCAAACACGATAAAGACTGCGTGTCTCCTGAGATCGTGAACAAAATAACTCTTGTACAACATGAGTGCATCAATTTTACTGTTTGTGATGCCAAATATTACTCAAGGTCTATACCAATACAATGTCATCCATTATAGTTCGGGGGGGGGGGGGGGAGGAGGGGTGGGCAATGTCATTTCAAGGTGTATAACATGCGCATGTATGGACTTTCAAAATGGACCCTAAATAAGTGATTACATGTCGATCACAGAATACCCTTAACATGTATTCAAGTCTGAAAAGATACCCCCATTAAAGTAAACATTTTGTTAAAAGTATACCCTTTTTTCTGATTTTGGTGATTTTGCAATGCTTTTCACTGTATGCGCGTACATCGCTTGACTGTCAAAAAAAACCCTTTTCATGCATTTTTTCAAACGTGCATGGTGTTAACAACCCCCACTGGGGTTATTTTCATTAACTCTCCGAACTACATATATATCAAGTTGGACACCCTAACTTGCCTAATGTGTTGACAGTAAAGCTCCATTCTGAAAAAAGAAGAAGACATGTTTTCACACTGCTAAATGAGGTTAAAGAAACATTTGAACAAAATCTTGATGACATGGGTTAGTCCGGGTATCAAGGTGACGTGTTTCTTCTCGTTCTTGTTTGTGCATCTGTCTGGTCCTTCGTTCAACATTTTTGCCAGTCTTCCCTTGATATCGTATCTAAACATGCTGGTATATCCTGGAGCTCTGTTTCCTCCTGATCGACCATGAACTGTTTTATCAGTTTACTTTAACCCATTGCTTCCGAGATTCTTTAATTGCCATTGAGTTAATACATGACATATCTGGTTCCCGTAGCCAACGGGTTAACTTGCAGTCATCTCCCATGATTCTGGGAAAGCCGAAAAAAGGGCATAGAATTTATGGGGTAGAATCAGTGGAGGATTGCGTAAATGCTGCAGATAGCATGCAGCCATGGAAATTTTGAGAATTGATAGCATCTGGTGTGGTCAGTAGATCTGAAGATCACTCCCACAGATCTAGACTTGTATTAAGTTGATACCAACGAGCATCGTAATGTCTGATTGTCATCTTGGAGATGGTTGAAACTATTTAGTACTAGCATTTGGAGATCTGCCAATCTAGTTAGGAGTGTACTGTTATCAACGTCATTCCTCTTACTAACCTTGAAAACAGAAGAACTGATGTAGATGATGACATTTTTGTTTTTCGTCCTTTGAGCTCGTGGGAATGGCATCGTGTAGGTGGAGTGACCTTTTATACCAAATCGTATATTAGATTCCATTGGTGTAATGGGTGGGCGTGGATGGGCATTTGGCTGCGGCCCTCATTTTTGTTGACCTGAGAAAAGAAACTTCTTTTCTTAGGACAAAGGGAAGGGATATTGGTTAAAGGCATATTGTGATGATTCTTACAACTATATGTATTTCGGTAAAAAAAAACACATATTATTTACATAAATGATACATCAACTGTTCATTATCCTAATATGTCAAATAATTATTGTTATTAATGTATATATTATATCACTTGTAAATAGTTTTGAAAAAATGCACTGTATACGCTGAATATTTCACGGTGGTTTTATTTTCGTGAATTTCACGACTTACTGAATGTGGAAATTTTCACTTCCTGATATTTCTGTACAAGTGAATGCAAATACAATAAAATCGCCGGAAACATACGACTTAAGTGAATTCCCTGTCTTGAAGCAAAATCACAAAAATATATGCATGCAAAATATATGGTGTATACAGTAATAATATATTTTGTATGTCTTGAAATATGTGATTTTTGTTACTCTATATATTGTGGACAATAAGTTGCAGAAAACAAACTGAACTGAACCTTTGAAACAGATCTGTGACCTTTGTCGTTTTTCTTTCTTGGCTTGTCATTAAACAATTCTTGTCTGGGCATGCCCAATAATCCCTCTCCCCCTTTGAAAATTTCTCAATCCATTGCTGTGTTTCTGTGTTATTTGGTCAGGTGCTTGTTAAAGTACAAACTTTAAATTCTCCTAAACCTTTGAATCCTAGCTACTATTGCAAAATGATATCATCTTTGAATCCAATTCACTTTTATCAAACATTCAGCTTTGTGTTATCTACATGAAATTCAGTTTCATTTAAAATAAGAAATGAAATTTTACAAGTCTGGACCAAAAGTGCACAAATGAAGTTGCAGTTTGCCAATTTAATTGGGGATATACTCTACACAGCCAGTGGTGGTGTTTCATGAACTGCTCTTCTCAAAAGGTTACATGAATGGCAAATAAACAGTTCATCAATAAAGAGTATAATGCATAATAATTAAAGACAGAATATTGCATTTACAACTTTTTTTTTTACTTTTAGGTATACATTGAGCCTACCATGTACAGTATATGATATAGTACATTAATGTTATTCTGAAATCATCAGTAGATGTGTAACTCTAAAGATAATCACAAGCAAGGTTGTTTGGTGGGAATGGAATTGGGCATCATTTTTACCAGTATTAGTACACTTTTAAGCTCTGGTTTGTTGCATTTGTTGTTTTGTTGCACTTGAAGGTGTTGGAAATTATGTTCTTTATGTCAAATAAAGGGATCATGGTGACGGAAGCAAATACACACACACACACACACACACACACACACACACGCGCACACACACACACACACACACACACACACACACACACACACACACACACACACACACACACACACACACACACACACACAC
>JZLH01S0251759.1:18035-41512 GCA_001188425.1 Eucidaris tribuloides
ATCTGGTGTGGTCAGTAGATCTGAAGATTACTCCCACAGATCCAGACTTGCATTAAGTTGATACCAACGAGCATCGTAAAGTCTGATTGTCATCTTGGAGATGGTTGAAACTATTTAGTAGCATTTGGAGATCTGCCAATCCAGTTCAGTTAGGAGTGTACTGTTATCAACTTCATTCCTCTTACTAACCTTGAAAACTGAAGAACTGATGTAGATGATGACATTTTTGTTTTTCGTCCTTGAGCTCCTGGGAATGGCATGTGTAGGTGGAGTGACCTTTTATACCAAATCGTAAATTAGATTCCATTGGTGGAATGGGTGGGCGTGGATGGGCATTTGGCTGTGGCCCTCATTTTTGTTGACCTGAGAAAAGAAACTTCTTTTCGTAGGACAAAGTGAAGGGATATTGGTTAAAAGCATATTGTGATGATTCTTACAACTATATGTATTTCGGTAAAAAAAACCCACACATTATTTACATCAACTGTTCACTATCCTAATATTATTATTATTATTATTGTTATTATTATTATTATTGTTATTATTATTATTATTATTATTATTATTATTATTATCACTTATACTGCGCTTTTCCCATTAAGCCCAAAGCGCTTACAATTGTATACAACTATGTAATCTTAAAACTACACACTGCTAAAAAGATGGGTTTTTAATGCCTTTTTGAAAATAGGTATTGATGAAGACTGTCTTATTGTAAGTGGCAAATCATTCCAGTATTTTGAAGCTGACACAGTAAATGTTCTATCACCGGCTAATGTGCGAGTAACTGAATATGTGAGATGGAGAGGGTCACTAGCTGACCTAAGTGATCTGGTGGGTGTATATAAATTCAGACAATTGCGTAAGTACTCTGGAGCCTGCTTATTGAGTATTCTGTAGACAAACAAGAGTAGTTTGACAATTATTCTCTGTTTCAAGGGAAGCCAGTGTAGTGAGTTCAGGAGTGGTTGAGAAGGGTGATCACGAGAAACTTGCAGAATTAATCGTGCCGCCCAATTTTGTAATCGTTGATATGTGTCAAATATGTCAAATAATTATTGTTATTAATGTATATAATTATATCACTTGTAAATAGTTTTGAAAAAATGCACTGTATACGCTGAATATTTCATGGTGGTTTTATTTTCATGAATTTCACGACTTACTGAATGTGGAAATTTTCAGTTCCTGATATTTCTGTACAAGTGAATGCAAATACAATAAAATCGCGAAAATATACTCTCGTGATTTCCCTGTCTTGAAGCAAAATCACAAAAATATATGCATGCAAAATATATGGCATATACAGTAATAATATATTTTGTATGTCTTGAAATATGTGATTTTTGTTACTCTGTATATTGTGGACAATAAGTTGCAGAAAACAAACTGAACTGAACCTTTGAAACAGATTTGTGACCTTTGTAGTTTTTCTGTCTGGGTTTGTCATTAAATAATTCTTGTCTGGGCATGCCCAATAATCCCATTCCCCCTTTGAAAAATTCTCAATCCATTGCTGTGTTCTGTGTTATTTGGTCAGGTGCTTGTTAAAGTACAAACTTTAAATTCTCTTAAACCTTTGAATCCTAGCTACTATTTCAAAATTATATCATCTTTGAATCCTATTCACTTTTATCAAACATTCAGCTTTGTGTTATCTACATGAAATTCAGTTTCATTTAAAATAAGAAATGAAATTTTACAAGTCTGGACCAAAAGTGCACAAATGAATTTGCAGTTTGCCACTTTAATTGGGGATATACTCTACACAGCCAGTGGTGGTGTTTCATGAACTGCTCTTCTCAAAAGGTTAAATGAATGGCAAATAAACACTTCATCAGTAAAGAGTATAATGCATAATAATTAAAGACAGAATATTGTATTTACAACTTTTTTTTTAATTACTTTAAGGTACATGTATACATTGAGCCTACCATATAAAGTAATATATGATATAGTACATTGATGTTATTCTGAAATCATCAGTAGATGTGGAACTGTAAAGATAATCACAAGCAAGGTTGTTTGGTGAGAATGGAATTGGGCATCACCAGTCATCTAGTACCTTTTAAGCTCTGGTTTGTTGCATTTGTCTGATTTTGTTGCACTTGAAGGTGATTGGGAATTTGATGTTCTTTAGTAAATAAAGGGAAGGATCATGGTGACGGAAGCAAATACACACACACACACACCACACACACAACACACACACGCGCACACAACAACACAACACACACACACACACACACACACAACCACACACAACACAGCACACACACACACACACACACACTCAGGACAGGCCTACATATACACCCAGATGCAGATGAGCAAAACACACAGATGTGCATCTAGTTACACACCCCCACATACACAAACACAGACACACAGACATACTGTACATAGACACACACATAGACACTAATACAGATGGATACAGACTACCAGATTCACGTTAGACCACACACACAACCTCCAGACGCTAGGCCCACTTCAGATGTTTTTGCGAGCTGTCTATCAAAAACAGTTTCAGCCCCATGGTATTTCTCGTCAAAATTCCCATCTGAAAAAGTGGGAACACTTAGTTTAAATTGATGTCGTAGTTCTGAACTATTCTTCCCGAGGCTGGGTTGAGGACACAGACAGCCAGAAAACATGTTAGTTCTTACCTTTACTCTGTGGATTTACCCCAAATTGTAAGCTATAATTAGGATAGTTCAACATGCAACAAACATTGCTCCAGGTAATATACATGTATGAAGGTAAATAATTCTTTACATCGGTAGTGACTGTTGGGGTAAGAAATAAATAACAGGAGATTAATAAAAGTTGATTTCTAGTTGCACAGTGGTGAATTAAGATATAATAATAAGATTTAAAAGCAACCTGGTTCTCATTGGAAAGTTTGAAAATGCATTTTAAAATGGTTGCTGGCATTTTGATTTTTACAAATATCAGAGATGTATGTTAGTGAAAGTTCAGTAACCTGTAAAATATATACTAGTGTTTAACTCTAATTGTTTTTGAAAACAATGGTTTGTCCAAAAGTCTTTATTTTAGAAGAATGCACTTCATATTTCATTGCTTGAAAGTAAGTATTGGGGCTTGATTAGTGTGCTCAGGTGTGTCAAATTATTGTAAATATTCAAGAGTTTTACTTTTAAACTGGTTTTAAAAAGAATGATATGATATTCAAGATTCTTATAAACACAATGAAAATGGGCAGTATGTGAAGAATGAGACCCTATGTAGTCCAAAAAGGAGGGACTCTCTTAAATCATATGAATGATATCAAGATAATATATTGTGCCTTGTAAGTTAATTTCCACTACATTTACATAAAAGCATTATTCATGCATTTGTTTTATTTTCACTAAATTCTCTCTTTTCTATAATTCCTCTTTGTAGCACTCATCTCAGTTTTCTAATTATGCAACATTATCATCTTATTGGTCCTCACTCTCTCCTTGTCTCTTTCCTTTGATAGTGTAGAATTAGTATGACAGATGGGGGTGCCAGCAGCATCAACTTTGGAAAGGTATATTTGGCTCTGTACCTGAAGGGACCAATTACAATTTGAGCAGAAATATTTGTGTTCCATATTCATCGAACAACAATGTTTTGACTTTCTCAACTTATGTAGGATGATTATGCATTGATGTTTTTTTGTGTACTGTAGGTAAACTTGTATGCTTGGGGCAATAACAATATCCATGCAAAATACCCAGAAAACTTTGCAAGTTTCAATTCTAGGCCTTAAAGGTCACAACGACACAGAGTTATTTGCCTATGTTGTGGTTTAAAAGCAAAGTTTAATAATGTGTTCAGTTAAAAAAATCTTCGGAACATAATCCGCCATCCTGTCTAAGGTCTAAAAAGGAAGCCCTCAAACAATTGTTTTTCGAAAATGATTATTCAGTACTTATAAAAAGTGAAAATATATTCGTTTTACCAAGCCAGTGTTCCTTGTAAACTGCTGTGTTACAATTAAGATAGCGCCAGATGCATAAGTCACATATGCTTTTCCTCCACTCACGTCTTGCTAGTGGCAGCCTAACATTCCAAACTTATGTATTTTTGGGCATTTATTTGCCCACTCAAGTACGACTGTGTAGCTGAGATATTTCAGTTCAACAATGTTTTGTTTTCAAACTGAACATCCACAGTGTAAAATAATGTCTTTGACATCTGATTAATATTCTTATGGAATTGAAATACGTCAATAATAACTGACTTACGAATAAAAAAAATAATGAAACATACCTACATATTTCACTGGAAGTCATGTACTCTCCTGAAAAAAACTTCCCATTATATCCTCTACTATCAATGAGTTTACAGAAAAGGGCAATGTTACTGAGTTTATAAAAAAAATGTTAGTTAAATATTTTTGTACCACTTATTACATGCCATTAGCATTTTTGTTTTGTTTTAACAACAGCAATAAATTTGCTCTTTGGCCAAATGCATAGAGGCCCTGTCACAAATAGAAAGTCTAGAATATAGTTCATAATTACAGTAATCATCATAAATATCGTTTAGATATTGTGACTTGTCAGCAGTCTGTGGATTGACTGACTTTGTTTTATCTGTTATAATTAGCAGAGCAATCTGGCTGGATCGAGTGGATGTTGTTAGAGAAATAGATGGGTTTACTTAATACAAGAATAATGATGATGAGTGTCGCGAGACCAGGCATATTAATCGCTGGCTCATTTTGTTCATCAATGAAGATCCAACTAATACATCTCCAAGTGACAAATCTACCAATTGACATTATAAAAACAGATCATCATGGAGTCATTGTTGTATTTACATGACTAATAAACATAATTATCCTCTCTATTTGTTAAAGACACTATATAACATTGTGGAAGACCTGTTTAAAAATTGTCAAACTTTGCTATCTGACATATCTGACAGTGTTTGAATGGACAAGTAAACAATCTAGGACACAAAAGTCCAACCAGTTATGCTGTCACTTATAAAATAGGATAAAAATTGGTAAAGGAATTATTCTTGGCCAATGAAAATTCTGCAACACAGCAGTCTATGGGGGAAAACTGGAATGGTCTGGCAATGATTTTTACTTTTTTGAAGCACTAAGGCCTCAGTCACATTTGACTGTAGACACCGTACGATAATTTTAGCTACGACGTATCGTACGATTCGGGGGCATCGCAGATGGCTACGGTCTACGAGATTTGCGTTCACATTATCTACGAGCATCGTGCGATTTCTTGTACCGGCCCTTAAGTTCAAGCAGGTGCAGAGGCTGTACGGACATCGTACAGCTATCGTACACAGATCGTGCGATATCAGTGCAGTTACCCTGCCGTCTCCTCAGCCTCCTCACAGATATCTTGCAATATCGTAGAGAGATCGTACGATGACCCCGTGAGGTTGCAACCTCCGTACGATTTTGTTTACCCCTCCCCAAATAGCCTTGGTCACATTTGGCCTACGATGACTTTACGGGGCCCGTAGACTCATCGTATCTTCCATATCGTGCGATCTCCGTACGGTGACAAGCTTTGACTGTACAATTTTCGTACGATTTCACGGACTCCCTAGGGGCATCCTAGCCTCTACGATTTTGTCTAGCGTGAAGGTTTGACACATTTTTAAAATCGTAAGCCCGTAGCCCGTAGACTTATCGTAGATGGCATCGCACGATCGACGCAGGACTTCGCACCGAGACTTTGCGCTGATCGTACAGTCATTGTACGATATCGGCTATTGTACTGGGTACTCGAACACAAAAATGACACTGGCTAAACACATTCTCTGTGAACCCGCTGCACGATATCGTACGATTTCTGTACGATATCGTACAATCTCTGTACGATATCGAACGATCAGGGAAGGGGCCAAGGAGACTACAGGGCTATCGCGCGATCTCTGTACGATAGCTCTACGATCTTCGTACAGCCTCGGCACCGGCCCGAACTCAAAAGGCCCGTACAGGAAATTGCACGATGCTCGTACGTACGTCGTAGCCCGTCGCCATTTGCGATGCCCCCCAAATCGTACGATTAATCGTAGATAAAGTTAACATACCTTGTACGCAGTCAACTGTGACCCGATGCTCTTTCCGATATTGTACAATGAATGTACAGTCAGCGCACAGCCTCGTTGCGATGTCCCTGCGTCGATTGTACAATATCATCTACGATAAGTCTACGGGCTACGGACCTACGATTTTTAAAAATTTGTCAAATTTCACACTAAACAAAAATCGTAGAGGCCCGTAGAGGCTACGATTCCCGTGGGGAGCCCGTGAAATCGTGCGAAATCTTACAGTCAAAGATTGTCACTGTGGGGAGATCGTACGAAATGGAAGATACGATGAGTTTACGGGCTCCATAAGGTCATCTTAGACCAAATGTGACCTAGGCGTTAATGATCATTTTGGACTGTAATTTTTTCAGGGCTTCATTTTACTAAACCTTTTCAAAGACACGAGTAGCGTGGAGAATCATGTAGCTCACATTTTTATAAATGGGAATATTGTTATATTATGCCTTTAAATGAAATGGCATATTTGTAGCAGTATTACGTATAATGTAGGAAGTAGATAATCCATGGATGCTCTGAATAATGTTTTGGAAATTCAAAGTTGACATATTAATGTTGTGAGACTTGAACATTAATGTGGTATCACAATGATGTTGACATGTTCCTCATACTTTCAGTGATCTAGCTTCATTATTTACCCAGTATTATAACCCTTTCATTACTACACTCTGATTATCACGCTGTGTAAAGTGTATGTGGGCTTTTCTCGGTATGAAGATCTTGGTGCACTATGCCTCATTGGTCTATGTAAATATTCAGTAGTGTACCCTGTTGGTGTGCTCTCAAATTATGCATTATTTAAGTCTCCCACTACTGTATTACAGCAAGGGCCTGCTCTTGTATTGGGTTTTTTTTTTTTTTTTTGGTTGATTGATATGATGCACCATGAGCTACCCTGGGATACCTTTATACACTGGGGTATCACATTATGTTCTGCCCTCTTGTGTTCATTAGAAGTACAGTTGAATAGTAAAGGTGCAGGTGTTGCACTGGTGCACAACATAATGACATGAACTGACCAAAGATCAGATGGAAATGACATTGAAAATGTTATTTTTATAGGCCTTTTGTGTTGAATAATACCACTTTAGTAAAACATTTTGCCTGAAAAGAGCATTTCAACATAGAATAGCACACTGAAAACTAAGTTTCAGATGATTTGGTAACCCAGGGTACAGCACTGAAAAAATAGATAAATAATTCAACAAAATGACAGATTTCTATTTGGTACCTCAGGGTACCACTTATGTCATCATATTTGATATGTTTTTTTCATTATCGAATGTAAGAAAATATGATTGTTTAATTTTACCATGTGTCTGAATATCATTTTGGTCAGCAAAGGTTGGCAGCTGTCTCTGGGTGCACCTTTTTGTCAGGTTTGAAATATTATTTGGAAACATTTTGCCAACCCAAAACTAACAAAATTAAGCAAAACATTCCCTGAAAAATCAAACAAACAAACAACAAATAAATGAATACATCTTCTTTGGTGTTTCTGAGATTCTGTGACGAAAAAAGTGGAAAGAGTGATAAATGGAATGTCCTCTTAATGTCTTGGTGCACCTTTTGGTCAGGATCTTAACTATTATTTGGAAATGTTTGCCAACCCCAAACGAAACAAAATGAAACAAACACCCCCTGAAAAAAATCAAACAAACAATAAATACATCTACTTTGATGTTTCTGAGATTCTGTCCTCTTAATGTCTTGGTGCACCATTTGGTCAGGATCTGAAATAAATGGAAAAAAATTGCCAATCCCAAACCAAAATAAATAAAATGAAATACCCCCTGAAAAAATGAAACAAATAAATAAATGAATAATTAATTAATTAAATAAATAAATAAGTAAATAAATAAATAAATAAATAAATAAATAAATAAATAAATAAATAGATCTATGTCAATGTTTCTGAGATTCCATGAAAAAAAGAGGAAAGAGTGATAAGGGGAATGTCCTCATAATGTCTTGGTACACCTTTTGGTCAGGATCTTAAATATATGGACAAATTTGCCAACCCCAAACTAAGATAAATAAAACAAACTACCCCCTGAAAAAGAATAAAACAATAAATAAATAAATAAACAAATACATCTACCTGGATGTTTCTGATATTCCATGAAAAAAAAGAGAGGGAAGAGTGATAAGGGGAATGTCCTCTTAATGTCTTGTCATTAATGTGCTGTTGTCCTGCAGACCAATGACACCAAATTGCATAGTTGCATGGTTCATTACATACACCCTAGCATGTAATGACTCTGTGAAGATTATCCAGTCATTACTGCTTGATAGTTGAAAAAAAAAAAATAACAACACAGAAACAAAGGAAAAGCATGTTGCTTTACAAAAAACACTGTTTTTTCTTTTACATTTCCCTTTGATGTATTTTAGCTACCAGGTAGTCATCTGATCATCCTGCTCAATAAAACGAGCAAACCAGCAAAGACGTATTATATGTGCATACATTATAATATCAAAGGGTTATGCTTCAAGATCTAAGTAGTCCCTTTTAACCCGTTGCCTCCGAGATTGTGAAAATCCCATAGAGTTAACACAGGGCACATCCAGTTCCCGTAGCCAACGGGTTAAATATGTGGGAGATATGGTTCTGTTTGTAGGGATTTTACAGGGAATTGAAGTTAGGGTACTTGGTTCTGTATTTCTATAATATCTATCTACATCTGTCTATCTATGTGTCTATATATTTGTCAATCTGTCTGCATGTATCTATCTATCTATCTATCTATCTATCTATCTATCTATCTATCTATCTATAGATCAATCCACCTATCTATGTACCATCTATCTATCTATCTATCTATCTATCTATCTATCTATCTATCTATCTATCTATCTATCTATTCTATCTATCTACATGTATCTATTTTCATCTATCTATGTATATATATATTTGTCTATCTATCTATATCAATCTGTCTATGTATCTATCTATGTATTTATCTATCTATCTATCTATCTATCTATCCATCTTTCTATCACTGTCTATCTCTCTATCTATCTATCTCCAACTATCTGTCTATGTATTCATGTATTTGTCTATCTATCTATCTATCTATCTATCTATCTATCTATCTATCTTTCCACAAGTCTCTATCTATCTGTTTTAATGGAAAAAACCCCCAATCCTGACAGGAAGGGGAAAAATTGACTGAAATTTTCATTTCATCCTGTCATTCAAATAAATTCCAAAACATGCCCATATACTCAACTGAAAATTACGATTGCATTGATAAAAATGAATTCCTAACAATGATAATGGAAGCAAAGAATGAGGATATATGTAGAATCAGCTCCTAAATCAGGTTTTCCAAGTATTATGGTTGTCTAAATCTCATTCATCAGTAGAGATTTGTTCTTCATCAACCTAGTTTGTGACACACGTTGGCGTCGGCACTCGGGGATCTACACGTACAGACCCCGATGTGCGTCACTGGGAACAAATTGCCGTAGATATGATAATTGGACGGACAGGTTTCCAAGCGGGTGTTTTTAGGTCTATGCAATCTGTTATTCCATTTTCGGAATTAGAAGAAACCAGGTAAAATTTACTTCCAAAAATATCAAAATTCTGTCCCATGTAACTGCAATTTATCTGCCGATTCACCTTGTTAGTTACCACGTTGTTTAGACATGGACGGCTTTTCAAAAATAGCTGCGATGACAAGTCACAAAGTTGAACAGGTGAATAGAATTGTAGAGTCATCTGGTGAATTCAAGAAGCTGGTTTGGTCATGGTAGTAACTGCTAATTGTAGAATTACTACATACAACTTTAATTGTTTCTCCATTATCCATATGCAGGCACTTTTATTCTTTTCTAATACACTAAGTAAAAATTATGACACAACTTCTAAAAAGCTGTAATAACGTTTAAGGCAGTGTGTAGTTTTGGCATATAGTCAAATGACTTTTGCTCATATTGTGTTATTAAATAGACTGATATCATCTCTCAATGGGCAGAAAATCACTTGAACGGAAGTATTTGCCGGTTTGAGAAATTAATACAAAGTAGAAATGGGAAGGGGGGGGGAGGAGCATTTTGCCACAGGTATCACACATATTGATTTCTGCTTCCTGAACATTCTAAAATCACAGTAAGTCACTTTATACATTTTGTGTAGGCTTTGATGATGTTTTTTATGCCTCCGCAACGAAGTTGCCGGAGGCATCATGTTTTCGGGTTGTCCGTCCGTCACCGGTTCTCGTTACCGCGATAACTTAAGAACCCCCGATCGGATTTTGATGTAACTAGGACCAAGTATGTACTATGGGGCACCAATGAACTGATTAGATTTTGGAGCTGAAAGGTCAAAGGTCAAAGGTCACCAGGCCTAAAATATGTCTGATTTGGGCTGTTACCGCGATAACTTAAGAACCCCAGATCGGATTTTGATGTAACTAGGACCAAGTATGTACTATGGGGCACCAATGAACTGAATAGATTTTGGAGCTGAAAGGTCAAAGGTCAAAGGTCACCAGGCCTAAAATATGTCTGATTTGGGCTGGTTACCGCGATAACTTGGAAATGGCCACTTGGATTTTCTTGTAACTTGGGTGAAGTATGTATTATGAGGCACCAATGAATTGATTAAATTTTGGAGCTCGAAGGTCAAAGGTCACCGAGCTTAAAATATGTCTGTTTTGGGCTCGTTACTGTGATAACTTGTGAACGGCCATTCGGATTTTGATGTAATTCGGGTGAAGTATGTATTATGAGGTACCAATGAACTGATTAGATTTTGGAGCTGAAAGATCAAAGGCAAAGGTTACCGGGCCTAAAATATGTCTGATTTGGGCTAGTTACCATGGTAACTTGTGAACGGCTGGTCGGATTTTGATATAACTTGGGTGAAGTATGTATTATGAAGCAATAATGAACGGATTAGATTTTGGAGCTGAAAGATCAATGGTCAAAGGTCACAGGGCCTAAAACATGTCTGATTTGGGCTCGTTACCACAATACATGTAACTTAAGAAAGCCATGTTGGATTTTGATGTAACTTGGGTGAAGTATGTATTACACGTATATGGCACCAATAAACTGATTAGATTTTGGAGTTGAAAGGTCAAAGGTCACGAGGCCTCATAGACATCTGATTTTGGCTCATTACCATGTTAACTTTAGAATTGCTGGTCCAATTTTGATGTTACTTGGGTGAAGTATGTATTATAAGGCACCAGTGAACTAATCAGATTTCAGGGTTAAAAGGTCAAAGGACACAAGGCTCAATACTTCGTGTCTTTACTACAATAACAGAACAGCATATCGGATGTTGAGGTAACTTGGGTGTAAGTGTTATAAGGCACCAATGAATTGATCAGATTTTGGGGTTGAAGGGTCAAAGGTCAAAGGTCACGAGGTCCCATACTTGATATCTTTACCACGATAACTTGAGAATGGCTTATCGGATATTAATGTAACTTGGGTGAAGTATGTATTGTGGGGCATAGATGAGATTTCAGAGTTGAACGGTCAAAGGTCATGATGCCCTGTACATTTAAAGTTTGGAATTGGACGGGGGTGCGGAGGCATACCCCATCGGCTGCGCGCAGCCGAAGCAGCCGAATTGCTCTAGTTTATATCTGACGTGACAGTACCATACATTATTGGCTTTAAGAATGATGAAAACATTACCAGATAGTCCAAAAGGATACCGTGGCATAAAGGGAAGTATTAGAATTGGAAGCAGTGAGTTATATTAATATGGTGTAGAGTATTGAATCAAATATGCTACTCATGGTTTCTCCCATGAAAGCTATGCAAATTGAATGTTTCCCATAGTAACACAAGGATGATCAGATATCATTCTGACAAGCATATTTGCTGTGCTCTTTATCTGGCTTCATTCTATGTTATGGTCATTCTTTTAAGTTCATTGCTGGTATAAATATGATCTTTTCTCTTGAACTAAATAAAAAAAAGTAGACCAACCTTTCCACCCGGGATATACAGACCAGGCAGAATAAAGTGTGATATTTTTTTCTCTGGTACTGGAGGTCTATGAATAGCTTTTAATCATTTCATTCTATTTATTTTTTGTACCTCCATTTCGTTGCCATCTTATACTTACACACATGCAAACACATGTATGTATTCATTGTCACACACCAGCATGCATTCATACATGCACACCCATTCATACGACATCAAATGATGTACAAATAATTATTGTGCAAAAGTCAATAAGTAATTTTCATGCACTGGAATGGATACTTCGTAAGCAAAGGGTTAAAAAATAATGAACCACTCTTACATTAGCAGAACCATGAAGTTAAATGGCCCTCTACATTCTCATTTTGACATAACTGGGACATCCCAACCTTTGAGAGTTGTACCCAGTCTAAAAGGAATCAATTTACGGTGCCACATATTTCTTCATTTTTTATTCATCCACACCTATGAACCAAACTGTAAGTCTTCGTAAAGCGGTACATGTAAAACAAAGCATTCCACATGGTCTTCTGTGGTGTATGATTTAAAGCATGATGGCTGTCTATTACAAGTATGTTTCCATTTAAGATACGGGGTAATGATGGACCATATTATTGGTTGTGACATGTGTAGTTGACTCTCTGATTACTTTTGACATTCATATTAAGGAAACCTGATTGCTGGGATCTTAAAGATGGGTCAGAGGTACCATAATCATTCAACCTACATCATACATCAGTGTGTACATGTTATGATTATAATTCATCGGTTGTCTGGCAGAAGGGCCCTAGCATGTGTTCCCAGCAGAAGGGCCTTTACACTAAGTTATCTCTAACTTGAAAATCATTAGCTTCTTTCACATGGAATCGAAGCAGGGAGATATTTTTAGATCTTTCTGTCACCGTGTTAAGAGCAAATATCAAATACAGTGTAAGGCAATATTTCTTAAATTTGAGAAGCACTACTGTTAAGGCCTTTGCACGAACATATGCTAAGCCCTTCTGCAAGACACCAATGATATGCTTTTGATACTCCATTTATCAGTGAAAGAAACAATCAATATCCCTGTACCTGATTACAGTTGTACATAGGGATTTTGCTTGCCTTCTTGATGTTGAAATAAGAATATTCTTGATGTAGTGTAATGTATTTTAGTTACGGTACACCATTCTAAACATTACATTTCTGTACCACTGCTTTTCAAGGACCATGCTTTGCTGTTAAATGGAACCACATTTACTATACATATAAGTTGTTTAATTATCATTATATTTCAATTTCAACACACTCTATCCTGTAAGAGTTCCGTATAAATGGAGATGTTTCAATTTTCCAATATCTTTCTAGGTACTAACATACATATCTTATATTAGTACTATATGTGAAATATTTAGAGATGCAAGAAATCATACGTTTTCTGTATTCATCAATTTAATTGACAAATTAATTATAAGTATGTTGGATTGAGATTGTTAGCTAACTTAGCATACATGAAGAACATATAGTTAACAACATATATTAAGTGATAGCGCGAATTTAACATTTTCACACTATTGTAACATTGCATTTCTTCTGCCAGACAGTCGATATCTTGTTTAGAGAACAACCCCCGATGAATTTCATGAGCATTCAGCTGCATGAAAGTTTTAACTGCACTGGTTTGACTACATGGTTTCTTCAAATTCTCGGTGAAGTACATTTGCGTAGCAGAGAGAGACGATGTATGTATTATCGTTAGGATGCATGAGCATTAAATTAATTTTATCACCCAAAGCACAGAAACTTTGTTTACAGCAGAAAATAGTAAATACAAGACAACCATTATCTGATACCTTTGACTACACTTTTGTTGTGATTGGTAACAAACTTGTACGGCATATTCACTCCAGATAATTAGTCGGAAAGACTGTGACAATCGAACCTGTTCATCACCAGGTTTAGATATTTCCAGTTCATTTAAGTTCACCAAATGCACCTGTGTGTAAAGTGCTTGTATAATGGTCAAGGTCATTGTATTTTTTAATTTAATGTCAAGTCTTTTTTATCTTGCCTACGTTTCCTGTCAATACTCGGTAGAAATGACACCGTGAAATTGCAAGGGACACACCTGTGATTGCCAGGCAGTCCAGGTCTATTGGGACCAGACAGAGTCTTACTCGCTGAGTAAACAGGTGGGACTAAGGGACATCCTCATGGAATTAAAGCGATAACCTACTGCTGCCCATCAATTTTTGGTGATGGATACCCCCTCTTATCGCTCGATCTTCAGGATAGTACACTTGACCAGTGCTCTGCGTGTTTACCCTGTTTTCCCGTCGGTTTTCATATTCTGTCCCGTCCTTTCACTTTTCAAAGTGATACTTGACTGCAATCTGTAAACAAAATCTATGTACTACCTGAAAACAAGTTTCATGTGTGTGCTGCATGTGTGGAGACATTGCTGGGATTACATTTGGGAATCAGTTGTATAAGGTATTTCTTAAAGGTGGCATTCTTGATATCTAAATGTCAGAACTTTGAGTGGGATGTCCAATCAAATGTCAGAAGATAGTAAGATATGTGTTTACAGGATAATCACATAATAGTTTATTTTGTGTCAACTGGAGCCATTATTGCTGAGATTAACAAACTTGTTAGCGTAATTGTTATTAATTTCATACACAAACAAAAACTTGGAACTACGTAATGCTCTTCTTACTGTAAAATATGTTGAATTAAGAGCAAATTCTTGGAATGATATGCCCTACAACAGGGTTGCCTGTGCCGCGCTGCCAGGCAATATGTTACTTTCTATGTAATTCTTTATTAACGCTTTGAGTGCTATCGGCGAACCGGTTCGCCCACGTACAACATCAATGAGGTACTATCGGTGAACCGGTTCGCCCAGAAAACAATCAGATCCATACCTTTTAATTCGAATGACAGATGTCACTGAAGTTCCTACCAATTACATTTATCGGAAAATGAATACACAATGAACCAAATAAATGAGTTAAAATGTATCGTCTCGATAGCATTTGCAATTTTACAGAAAATTGTACAATTTGGAAAGGTTATACACATAAGTCCGAAACAATCCAGTCCCTGGTTAACACACCTGGATTTTTAGCCCAGCACCCAAAGTGTTAATTAACTGCAATGAGCAGATTTCTGTTTCAAAGATAGTAGATAGGGTTTGTGTGCCAATATTTTAGTACTGATTATTCATGGTCATTTTTTTGAAAGAAATTTTCTCAAGCTTCTTAACCCACTGGATACTAAGAACGAGGTATCTTGGGCTCAGGTCTTTGGAGAATGTGTGTTCTATTGAAATCTAATCGTCTCCAACAAGTTAACCTAATATGATCTCGAGTAGATGTTAAAGTGTTGTTTTAATATGAATGATATTTGAAGACAATTTGCAGAGAAATCACAAATGGGATACATCCCAAGCCCCCCTTGTGGATAATTAAAGTAAAGAAGGTTCTACACATCTTGATTGCTGGATGAAAATGTGTGATAATTAATGAGAAAGTTGGGACATTTTTATCCTCATTTATTCAGGATGAAAATGTTTGTTTCTCCAAATAGAAGGTAAGAGTAAATTTTCTTTGCATAAAACTAAAAGCAGCAACAACTTATCAAATTTTCATAGATCTACTGCTACTGCTCCTTTTGCAACTTCTACTTGTACTACCTACATGTATTACTACACGTACCTTACAACTTCCAATATTGCTATTTGTATTACCATAACCGCTACTTATGCAATAATGACCAAGCTTGACAGATGGTACCATGACAGTCAAATAGGGTTATTGTGTCGTAGGGCTGATTAACACCAATCAGGCCGGCCTAAATTGGAGGCCCTAGGCCCACAATTTTGTGCATTTACACCAAATATTAGGCTGGTTTAGAGGCCCCCTTTCCAAAACTCACCCCATTGTGTCTCCCTATCATTGATGTAAAAGAAAGCAGTATATTTTTTTCGTGCGTGACTGGTTATACACGATGCACGTATAACATCCCTACATAAGTTTCTCATAGGGAGTTGATTAAAACAAAACCAAAATGTTAGAATGAGACTTGTAAGTAAACAGCAATTTTTCATTGTGTAATGTTGATGTTGATACAACATAATGCAGTTCGTAACAACGGTATAAAGAATAAAAAAGATACATAATGGATGTAATAGTTCATGTATTTTGTTGTCTTTTTTAAATTTTACGATAGTTGGTTTGATTATGGTTTGATTCACCGTGTACCTGCACGCTTTGTATACACCAGAAGTTAGTTCGGAGTTTTGGCATTGTGTATTACGTAACTGCGCTGCATCGCGTGGTAAATTGGGGGCCGGAGGCCTCCTTTCCATTTACACCGGATTTAGGCCGGCCTCAGGCCGGCCCGAGATAACCTCCAGAGGTAGTCCCAAATCAGGGAGGGCCTCGGGCCTCCTTTGCATTTACACCACGCTTTAGGCCGGCCTCGGGCCGGCCCAAGGTTGGCCTAAAAGCTTGGTGTAAATCGGGTCATAGTTTGTCAAAAGGAAGAAAGTGACAAAAGTGTCATTTCTCAATTCAGCAATTTGTGTCTGTCATTCATGAATGAGTAATTTTTAAATTGGCATCAATGCAATTTTGCAGCAGGTTGACTTCAATATCTTTCAATGGAATGATTATATCTTCTCCCCCAAATTTGTCTGAAGATGCAGCAAGCTTCAGATGTGTAAAAAAATACAAAAACTCTTAAGTTGAGTGATTTGTCAGTTGCTTCCTTTTGCCGAAATAGGGAATTATTGCCTTGGATCTATGGAGGATGAGTGAGCTGAAATGGTTTAAATCATGTCAGTCTTAGCTGCAGGGAGTGACGAAAATATTTCTTGAACTTCCTGTGGGAATCAACATCAGGTCGTTCCATACCAGAACACATTCACAGCCGGATGTGGTTGTTGTCGGACAAGGATTAAGTAGACTGCTGCATTTTAATGTATTTCACTGTCACTGAATTGACTGGGACAATCAGACAAAAGTAGTGTTTGGGGCAAAGGGGAGGAATAACATGAGGAGGGCTCAGTGCCTGGTAGATCCACTGCAAAATGTCAGGAAACAAAGTGGAATCAGAATGGGATTTCTGACTAAAGGCATTTTATTAACTCATTCAATACTAGAGCCTGTCTAGAGTAAAATAATCACTACAAATTTGCTTGCTCATCAAGTTGGCAACATACTGGAATAGTCAATTATATATAACGGGTAACATGATGTGTCAAACACTTCACTAATTAAATTAGTATTTATTGAGTGAATTTTTTAAAATCTTATTTTTTCTGGAAATTAAGACTAAAAATAACTTTTTGATTGAATAAATTTCACTTTTAAACACATAAAAAAGAAAACGATGTACGCTTTCTCCCATTAGTTCCATTATATCCCACCAACAAAGTGGACACACCAAAGTATCATCAGAATAACGCCGTTGCCAAGTTTGATAAGTCAGATGAATATTTCTGAGTTAAAGTCATTTAACAATTCATAACAAAATAAATATTCATATGCCGCTTGTTAGCACCTCTCATTGAGATAAATGATATTTTCTTTAGCTTTTAGCCTATTCATTAGATGGGGTTAGATGCCAGCCCACATCCCAAGATAAAAAGGCAAACCACAAATATGTGTCTCAGTAATGAATGGGTTAACAGAATATATCAGTAAAATGAAAAAAATCACAATAGTCCTAACAATACTGATATACACGCTGATTACAATTACACTTACCACAAATAACACCATGTGCTATTTCGACTGTACTAGGCCTACTACTACTACTATTTCTACTACTTCTGCTACTACTACTACTACTACTACTACTACTTCTACTACTACTACTACTGCTGCTGCTGTGCCTTTGCAATGACTGTCTTCTATACACACAAAAAAGATGTCTTAAAGACACTAGGTAACATTTTGGAAGCCCCATAAAAACTGTCAATTCTGGCTCGAACATATCTGACAGTGTATTAAAATGGACAAATAATAGTTGTGTGCCTATTAACTGTATGTCATGTGTATACGCAAAGGCCACTGATATGATACATAATGCATACAGTTAACGGCTTTTGTATAAGTACAGAACATACAGTTAATGGCTTTTGTGTAGGCACACAACAAATTAAACATCCTAGAACACAAAACTTCAGACAGTTATGCTGTCACTTGTATTATACGTACGTGCAAATAAAATCAGCACATGAATTATTGTTAGTGGCCAAAAATTCTGCAACATGGTGCTCTATGAGTGAAAGCTTAAATGGTCGCTCAATGATTTTCACTTTTTAAACGCACAACATGACCATTTTGAACTTCAATCTTTTTTAGACCTTATCGGAGACACTTGAAGCATGGGGAATCATGTAGCTCAGATATTTTTAACTGGAATTGGAAATGTTGTTATACGATACTTATAATACCTGTAATAGCACCAGCCTAAATGCAATAAAAGAATTTAAGTCTTCAGATGGAGACTTTGGAGATTTAGACATTTTCCACTCCATTGATCCACTTTGTTGATATGTTTTTCTCATAATGAATTTTTACCTGAATGAGTTTCCTGTCTAAGCCATTCAGACTCCCTTGATAGTATTTGTGTCTCTTGTTATCCAGACTAGGATGAATCTCTGTGTCCTTGTACATTATCAGCTGCAAACTGGAACAGGTGCGTGAAATGACTGGCATAATTCACTTAGATTTAGTACCTAATATGGTTACAGATAACCTTCATAATCTAGAAAGAGTTTTATCTAAGTTTTAACTAAAATGATATAAATACAAAGCGTGATGATGAATAATTGAGATTGGATGTTTATTAGATTAGGCTCATATTGTCAAGATTTGCATACTATGAGATTTTAAATAGATTTGAATAATACTTGCAAAATCAGTCTGGATTTTTTCGATGTTTGGTGAAAGCTTCCTTGACAAAGCAAAATCCAACATGACAGTGAAAATAATGTACTACATGTATTAACCTGTAGCCCCTGGATTCCTCCTGATTATAACTGGAGTATGAACAGAGATATAAATGCAGCTTTCCATTATTTAAAAGATTTTTCAGGACTTTCAGTAAATTTGGGATCCTGAGAGGGAATAAGATCCGGATGTACTCTATCTGCCAAATATGTTTTCCTGTTGATGTCAGAAATTTGCTACTGTATACTGAGAATGTAGTGTCGCCAACTTGATCTGGAGTGTGTTTTATGCATTTATGTGTGCTTATGTTTATGTGTGTTTGTGTATGTCTGTTGTTTGTGTTGTGTGTATTGCATGTGTGTGTCTGTGTCTGAATGTGTGTGAATGTATATGTGTGTGTGTATGTGTGTGTGTGCATGTATGTGTGTGTGTGTGTGTTTGTGTGTGTGTGTGTGTGTGTGTGTGTGTGTGTGTGTGTGTGTGTGTGTGTGTGTGTGTGTGTGTATTTATGTATGTGTACATATGCTCACTATCTTCGGGGGAGTATGTGAAAGTATTTCCTGTTTTCTCAAACTACTAGTCCAATTGCCACTCCGGGCAAGCAGAGGTGTACATGAGGATAATGTAAAGTCTACATTCATTAAAAAAATAAAGAGAACACAGGCCGAAGGACATCGGAAGCACCCTTGGCATTTTTTTCAGGCTACTTAGAAGTAACAACTGCTAACATGGATGGATTTCCGCTCTCGTGTTCTTTTTTAATGTCACATTTGTTCGCGTCTCGCTTTGTGCCTTTTCCGCTTAGACAACCTGTAACCTGATACCATGTGGTTAGAGGCTTACAGGTTGAATTAAGATGTCTTTGTGCTCTTGATGCTTACATTGGCCTGGCAAACTAGCGAATTTCGCTGAAATCGGTGGTCGACTTTTGGGTTGTGGTCGTACTTAGTTCATATCTAAAGTAGATTTGTTTCTTGCTAAATTTTTGAAAAAGGGAAGAAATACTACTATAGAAAAACTAATTAATGTAGTTTCTATCTTGCATAGCAAAACTTAATGGCCAACCATCTCTTTTGCATGCATAAAAATTAACATTGTGTAAATACAATGGCATTTAGAAGAAAATACCAGGGTTTTTTAGTGGAATTAAAGTGACCGTTGACTCTGATTTGAATTTTTGTCTGGTGAGACAAAAACTCTTACCATAGAACGTACACTAATTGGCCACTGTTTTCTTTTGCATTTTTCGAATTGTAGGTAATTACTGACCACCAGATGTCACAGACATGTCCTTCATCAATAGCCTAAGGGCATGAGTTATCTTTTCCTGGTCTGCGGGAATGTGTTCAAATGAGATTCCCTGCCTTTAAAGTGGGAATTGTATGATCTCTATTATGAATGTTTCAAGAAATTAGGAAAATATTGTTCTGGCATTGTGGTCTGTTGCACATGTTCTTGGGGATTTGGGCAAATATGGTCCACAAACCTACCCCCCCCCCAATCCCATTTCAATTATCAACATAGTGTCTCAATTAGTAAACAATCCTGTAAAACCCTTTGTATATAATGACTCTTTTGTCCCAGTTGACCACCAAACTATAAATGGACAATTTTTTGAGCAGTTGAATTTAGGTTATTTCCAGTACAAAAGGGGGTGTTTTGAGGTGTTTGAACATCCAAAATAACCCCCCCCCCCCTGCATATGCCTATGGCCAAAGTATTTCATTTTTTGCATCTTTAATGGATGAAAATAATTTGTTTTACTTTATGTAATTTCAGAGCCTTGGTACACAGTGTTAGAAAGTATTGCAGTAATCAGTCAGCTTAAGGCTTGCGCAAATTTGCCATTCGTGTTGTATTGTATTGTATTGTTACGCACCTGCCCCACGAGACTGGAAAACTTCTGATGAAGTTACTCTCTCACGTAGAAGAGAAATAAATTAATAACTAAACTCAGTAACAAAGTATTAAATAATTCAATAACAATGTGCAACATTTCCAATTTTCAACAGTACCTGTACTTATCCCCTATCCATCATATCTTGCCCAATGGCTTGTCTATAATTCTTAAAAGCAAAAGCTTTAACAAGCATTATGTCGTTACAATATATAACTTATAGCAATGAATGATGGATATTCTCCAAGGTTTAATTTAATCTGTTTTATGGAAATGGTTACCTAGAGTTTCAAAATTATTCCTTCACTGTAAGGCACTAACTGTTGTATGTTCACACATAAAAAGTTTGAGAAAGAAACTGTATCCGGTGTAACAACTAACTTCATAACTTTCATTTTTTTCTTTCCTGCAGGCGGATATACGTTCCAGAGAGTATTTACGCCAGACATTCCCCGAGCACTATCCAGCATCGAGTGGCCCGTCAAAGAAGGGAAAGGCCACAAAGAAAACACCTCAAGAACATGCAGGAGAGGATGTCAATCCGGAGAGTGACATGGGTGCCATCAGATTACAAGAAGAGGAGACAGTAGACAGGGAGAATTCATGGGGCTGTGCCTGCAGCTGACAAACATTTCAGGCAGCGTTACCAGTACTGTTGTAGTCGAGGCCCTGAATTCTGAAACCAGGACAACACATAACAGTGATTGTTCCATTTATTTAGCATTTGGTCTGGAGACCAAGACCACACATAACAATGATGATCCTATTTGTTTAGCATTACGGTAGTCTTGAGACCGAGACCACACATAACCGTGATTGTTCCATTTTTTAAAGCATTTATTAGTCTTTGGACTAAAACCACACATAACAATGACAGTTCCGTATGTTTAGCATTGGTCTCTAGACCAAGACCACACATAACAATAATGGTCCTATTTATTGAGCATAAGTCTCGAGACCAAGACCACATATTACTATGATGGTTCCATATCAGTAGGTTTCAGGTTCGAATCCTGTTAGGTCACTCTTTTTCTGAGTCATTGAAATATCAGATCAAGCATTTGATCTTATTTATCATTAATTTGATATAACAGAGATGAACAGCAAATTTATTCTGCATCTTAAATTCTCTCTGCAACCCTTTCATTCATTAATGGTTCCATTTGTTTGGCGTTACAACTACACCAGTGGTTACCAGTGCACTTGTTGGTGCATAGTCTTTATTCTATAGGCTCATTACTGCATTTCAGGTTTTTCTGGTCTTAAACCAGTGGTCCAAAAGTTTGATAGTACATCAGGCTATTGTTAACCTGTTATCTTACATATTGATCATTTGGCCCCAGGGGGGTCAGTCTTCACACAGTCTGCTACCCACCCGTGTCCAACAACCTCAGGTATGCATCCTAAACGGCGTAATCTACATAACCAAATTTGCAACCCTAAATGGCGTTACATGAGAAAAGCTACCTTAGTGGCATGACTCCCACGAAATCCCCTTATTCTGATACCATAAGTGGCATGAACAGGGAATCCACTAATTTGTTACCCTAAGTGGCGTAAACAGTGAAATCAACTAATTTGAGAGCCTTCCTAAGTGCCCTTCTCATCTAAAACATCATTGTACATTGCACAACCCGAAGAGGTTCACTTAATGATTCATAAATAATTTTCATAATTAAGAAATGTTCATTTGGAGATGTTATTATAGATCTACTCAAATTTGCATCCCTAAATGGCGTAATCTACATAGCCTAAATGGCGTGACACGTGAGAAAATGCTACCCTAAGTGGTGATTGCCGGCGAATGGTGCTGAAAAAGCTACCCTTTTTCCAGAAGACGTCGACGACACCTGAGGGCTGGAAATTGGACCCTTTTCGATGCTTTTTCTGGACGCAGGTGTGTAGCAGGTCATGTGGAGAGCGAAAAAATAGAGAAGGAAAATAATGTTTACATTTTTTTCAGTTTGAGCTGCCAATTTATAAGATAAAATAAGAATGAATTAGACATTAATCTGTGGAACAGGTCAGTTGTATTGCTTGCCTTCTTAGAAAACAAATCTTAACTCATACATATTTTTTTTACATTTTATACACAGAATAGATGTATATGCATTTAAATAAATGACACTTTTGCCAAGTAGAATGTGTTTAGCAATATATCTATGTCTGAAAATGAAATTGGGAGGGTAACATGATTGTAAATTATAGCAACTAAAGGCAGATTTTTTTAAAATGAATACTCCAGAATGATTTAGAATTGTTGTTGTGAATTACGCTACAAACCTGTATTTTAGAATATGTCCATATTTATAGAATTGTTGAATATTTCATCAATACTAGGTTATAGTCAGATTGTTTTCATATGTCATTTTTCAAAAGTAATTTAGATATACATATACTTCAAATACTATTTTTTGATAAGCATAATAAATAAAAAATATATATATATTATTACAAAGTGTGTATTATTTTGTATATGTTTGAAACCTTGGAATAATATGCAGGTATTGACAGGAGGTTTGTCTTTTTACAGGGCCCTGGGAACGATTTTTTCACCAGGGGTGCCGAGATATTTTCGCGGCCAAAATAATTTTTCACGGCCA
>JZLH01S0251770.1:6009-19246 GCA_001188425.1 Eucidaris tribuloides
CTACTTTGATCATAAAAATCAAGTGCAGTCATCGAACGTCTACTCACGTGGCACGTTATGCAAATGAACAGGAGAAGCTACCTTCAACAAAGTTTCTGTGGTACTCCTGTCCTTATTGTCTGGACCAATTTCGCATCACGCGAAGGCCCGCAAGGTTGACAGTTTTTGGATCCGATACGGTCTCGACCTACAACCTATGCCGTCGGTGGAATAACCGTTATGACTGCTCGATAATTATAATCTATGTACAACAATCAGTAGGACTGGTGTCAATGGTTCAGTGTGAATCAGGTTTATCACGTCGACATTAATGCGTCGTGCGTGTGTGGTTATGTGTAATCTGGTAGAACAATTGTTTGGAAACTCGTGGTGGTTCTAGTAAATTTGACTCCATGCCCTTGACTGAACCAGAGGCGTGTGATCCATGTTTCGGATTGGGGGCGGGGGGGGGAGGCAAAGCGAAAAAATGTCCAATAATTTTGGCGCGCGTACACGATTTTGCGGCGCGAAACGTCAGCCGAATATTGACAATTTGCCAATTTAATAGTATTTTTTATGCCATGTTTCAATGTTTTATAGTGCTGTTTTAAAAAGCATATGATTTTTTTTTTTTGCCATTGGCATATTATAACATTTCAAGCTTGTCAAAATTATTTGGGGGGGTGGGGGCAACATCAATATGCAATTGCCCCGCAAATATTTTCATTGGTGTGGCGATCGCCCTCTGCCGCCAGGCCCGCCAGCCCACCGCCCCCCCCCAGGATCGAGCGCTGTCTGACCTGCCAAGCTCGTTGCCTGCCGAACCTCTCGACCTGATTCAACGCCCAATTTCTTCGATATTGCAAAAAATTTCAAAAATGACGTCACGGGTGAGTGGTCCCGGCACAATACATTCTGTGTACAGACAGTACAAACATTCACACACCGACAAACATCAACACCACACAAGTATGCCTGTGTAAGTATATATGTGTGTGTGTGTGTGTGTGTGGTGTGTGTGTGCGTGTGTGTGTGCGTGCGCGTGTGTGTGTGCGTGCGCGTGTGTGTGTGTGTGTGCGTATGTGTGTGTGTGTGTGTGTGTGTGTGCGCGCGCGCGCTCGTGTGTGTGTGTGTGTGTGTGGAACAAATCGTTTATGGACCTTGCTAATTAATCAACCCTAAACATACTAAAAAGCCCAAGCTATTTTTGGCTTTCTTGGCCGCGGGGGGGGGGGCGATTCTACCCCTCTCTATAATCTTGTTTTTTTGACCGATCACTCTCAAATTTGGCTCATATGCAAACAACTCATACTCTACAAAAAATGCAATCATTAAAATGTCTCAAGGTTACCACATGGCGACATTATTCACCATGATGAAATGCATAGAAAAGGGGAATTGGACATTTAGTGTTGTTTTAGTGTTTCATTGTTTGGGCGTCATTTTTCTTTTAAAAAATTAAGACAAATAAGGAAAATGATTTCCATAAAATTTTAGGAAATGTTACCAAGTTTGATCAAAAATGTGGAAGTGGTGAAGAAAATGGACTTTTTAGGGTTACCGGTACTTTGGCAATAAGTCAGTGTTTTTGTGAAGACGATTTGAGTTTGCTTTAAAGGCCCACTGTCAAGGGTCAACTCAACCACGGAGAGGATGAGAAATAGTCTTTAGATACAGGCACATACCCACAAATATGGACTCTAGCAGTGCCATAGTCTACAAATGGCAGGAGGAAACCATGCTCTCTGTTTACCACACCACCAGGATTTTTCTATTGCATCATGGGTAGCATTAGTGCCCCAAATTGGAAATAAGAGTCAAAAGAGGGTGTTTTTTCCATTCCGTCATGACAGTGGGCCTTTAATACACAGTTCTCATAGACCCCAGTCCGAGTACACCAGGGACTAGGTCTGAAAACGTTACATCATTACGTGCAAGGCATGGCTTCTTTTCAAGAGACATCTGAACAATCACAACAACACTGATGAAACATTTAGTAAGGAAAGGCAATTGCAACACATTAGTACTGACACCAAGTATGTTTATTTCTCACATGTCGAAGCTACACACTGTAGTTGTACAAATTACAGTGCCTTTAGATGTAGAGTAAAGAAATAAAAGTTACGAATTGTACAAAAGTTACGTTGTTTACATATATCACGTAGGACATACGCTGACACTTGTACGTTTTTAGAGACGATAATTGAACTCATTCATATAGGAAGAGATAGATCTCCAAAATAACAAGTTAAAGAAAAACCTCATCCTAGCTATGTGATCAGATCTTTTTCGCTACAGCATTAATGATAACATAAACTATTTGGTATACTTTTTTGAAGGTGCTACGGGGACATTGATTGGCTCACGAAACGTTGCTCAATTTAAATACATCACCAAAATTGTTGTTATATAGTTATAAAAACGAAATTGCTACCAAGTATTCAATATGCGATGGTATTCTTTAAAATGAATTTTTGTATTCAGAAAAATATATAATGGACATAGATCACGGGATAAGGAACCAATGACAATTAAATTCTCAAAAGTCATACTTATCATTCACTTGTTCCCACCATACAGTTTGAAAAATTGAAATAACATTTCAACTATTATCATCCTTACACCAACAATGAGGTTTATTGGGTGCTTGTTATGAAATTGAAATTCCAGTGCACGTATATCCCAAGGTCAACTCTATAAACTCGTAATATGCTATTCACTTTCAGCTGTAGCTGACAAAGATATGCTGATACTGCACCAATATCAATGCATCTGTCACGGCAAGCTGTTTATTCGTCATCGCAGATTTGATTTTTTGAAGGAGTGACCTTGTCGCCGATTACTTTTGTATCTGTAGGTGCTTTATATGCGACGTCCCGTTCCGACGTCGGCAGGCACCGCCGAGCTGGTTTCATTCCGTCATTATTTTCGAGATCGTTGTAGGTTAGCTTATCGTCACGCAGGCCCACCTCGTTTACATCTGCAAACATGTAAGAAGACATACTGCGGATGTTACGACTATGCAAATAAGAGATTTGAATATGGGCACATTCCGCGAAAATGTTTACCCAAGGTGGAAAAATGAAAATCAAGGAACAACTTTGTTTTACCTCTGGGAAGTATTCAGGAAGGGTCACATCAACATGACCTAATGAAAAAAAATCCGGGTCAAGTGGAAAAATATTTTTTGAGCTATTGAAATAAAGTGATTATGTAAAGACTTGCAGTAAATTCAGTGTGTTTTGCAGTTATTTCTTGTAATGTGAAAAATTGTCACTATAAAATGATCTTTCAGGAAATTTTTCTAGGCCGAAATAAAGCTGAGGACTCATTTTAACATCATCCCGCTGATACCGCAAGAGAATAAATCTTTTTGAAAAATGGCTATTTCAATTTGTCTGATTTCCTCTCTCGCTGGAAGTGTAATGTCCGTAACGTTTTCGATATAAAAGTTTTTACAGTACACTATGTTTTGTCCAATTTTGTTCTTAAGAATTCAAATGCAAACTAAAATGTTGATATCACCAACATATCCAGAATTTTTTTCAAGAATTTGCATTGTTTCATCCCCCAAAAAAGCGTACGGACATTACAATTTGTATCACAAGTGTAGCTGCATGATTACAGTCCAAGATACTTTGATTAAACACTGTAATGTTAATATCTGTCATAAGTTTGACCCTTGGACATTTATATTAACATTAATGTAGCACATTACTTCAGCAACAATGCACTATTTCACTTTGGATTTGACTAATCCTCTACAGCCGTGTCATGTACTTGTAGACTGCTTCCCGCATGCAATGCCCTCCTGATCGTTTGCATGGGCTGCAAACACTGCAGCTGCTTATCAAGCTGAAGTAAGTGTACTCGTTTTCAGTGATGCTGGAGAATAACAGGAGGATGAGGAAGAGGAACAACCAACTCCTGCTTTATAGCTTCCAATGGGGTCCTTTTTCATATAGAGATTTAAGACAAAACAATCTGCCAAGTACTTTGTCGATCAAGAAGGATCATTCTGATGATGCAGTATGAAATTCTGAAAAAGACAAGGATCCATGAATTTCTTTGTGTACACAGCACAGCAAAGAAAAAGGAAGAGTTATTTGCTACCCTCTCCCACAATGGAAACAGGAACCACTTTCTGTTTCCAACTGATATGGAAGACAGAATATGATAATATTCTCTAAACAGACCTTTCTGACACTTGTCATAAATGTACGTCTGAAACACAGAAAAGCACATCCTTTATTGTGTAAAAGACATGTTGAACTTTGTTGAACTATTATGCATTTGTTTTAATTAGAATAAAAGCAGCTTATTAGCATATGGTTATGCTCAGCATGGGTGTGCAAGTCCTAGCTGATATGAATGAAAAGTGTAATGTCCGTACGCTTCTGTAATGACACATTTTTTATGATTACGGCATTTTTGTTACGATTACAAAAAGTCAAAAGGCTGATTTACATGTTATTTACAGATCACCGATCCATTGCAGACATAAATTAGCCTTTTAGATTCTACTATGAAAAAAAGTCAACAAACTAATAAAGTATGGGGTATACCTCCAAATATCCTCAAATTGGCAACTTCAAAATAAAAGATATCATGAAGTGCTATGGGCAACATTTTTAAATGTCTATGGAGTACTATCAAACTGAAAAGAACCTAAAATATTAATACAATCATGTGACCCCTACCACTTTATGAGTGGACAAATTGTAATGTCGCGTAACGCTCAAAATGTATGTCCGTAACGCCACAAATTATGGCGTAGAGGGAACATGATTCATCTGTTTCACTGAATTAACTTTATTTCTTATTTAACACTTCCCTACCGCTTCAATTTATTAGTAAATGGTTTTAACTGTGTGCTTAAACTCACAGACTTTTCATGACATACAGGCATGCAAAAAGCCGTGTCCAAAAAATGTAATGTCCGTAACGGACACATTTTGTCCAGTAACTACCACACGAAGTGATGAAATGGATGGAAATCTTTCACTGTATATAATTTAGGGCGCATATGTGTGTGATTCCATTTATGAGTTCATATAAAATGGTTGTGTTATCCTAATGCGCTTTGGAAGTTGCAAAATTCTCTGAAAATGTTAATGTCCGTAACGCTGGAATTGCCCATATGTTAATTCATGACCTCATGTGAACTCGGGTCCCGTGATAGAGGAGAACATCATGGGAGACGAAATCAACGGCATGGAGATCGTACTTCTGTGGTAAAATCGTCATTATTGACGTGTTACTGGCGTTAATGTGCTGTTTGTCGTGGTACGCAGAGTGGTGAGAATGTGTATGTATGCTGTGCCAGTCGTGCCGGTAATAGTAGAATTTTATTTACCCAGCGTAGCCACTCAGTCAAAAAAACGATTCTACCAATGGGCCTGCATAACATATAATGTTGTATTGTACCCTTCTCTGTTCTAGAATGCGAGCACCTGTCTAGAAAGCAGAAGGTACCACTATTAAAAGTCTTTGGTATGACCCGATGGGGCTCGAACCCGCGACCTTCCGATCGTGAAGTAGACTTCCTATCCACTAGGCCATCACGCCAATCAAGAAGACAAGTACAAAATAAGCATAAACAAGTTCATCATTATCCATAATAATTGATCAGATTTACAGGTAAACTGGAAATCGATTCTGATCGATTCATTGGCATATATGGATGATGACGATTACAATACTATTATAGTTATACATGTACGCAGGCAAACTCCAGATCAAAATTCCATGGTTATTTACTTTGTGTAGAAAGTAGCGGTTTACCAGGGTGCAATGTAATTCCGCTTTGATATCCTAATACTTTGTAGCATGGGCGTAATACCGTTCCGAGGAGTGGGGGGGGGGGGGGAGGATCGATGAAATTTCCAAATTTTGGCCCAAAATTTTTGGGGACAACCCCAAAATCAAGGGCTATTTTCTTGAAAAGGGGGGGACACCTTAACAACGTGCAAAAATACCACTATCTCCTACCGCTAAAATTGGCATATAGCTTTTATTGTGATTACATTTTAGACCTTTCAACATAATGTGTTTTCTTGATCTTTTGCTGATATCATAGCATTAAATTTTGCAGTTGGGTTTCATGGCCTATATCAATGAACGAGAGAGCGAAGCGACCGAGGAAATTTGAGGACCTGTGAGAATGCATGGTGTCTGATAACATCTTATAAAAGAGGAAATGTTTCTGAAATGTCTCATATTCAGAAACTGAAAAGACCTCCAAACATAATACATGTATATCAAAAATTGGCGAGCGAGCGTAAGCGAGCGAGCCTGAAAAAAATTAAAGTTGCTCTAAGTCGTTTCAATTCGGGCACAAAGTAAAGAGGAAAAGGAGGCATTTAAAGAAACAGTATCACTTATACAAAAGGCGGTAGCGGCACCTAAATTAGAACAGGTGTCTCTAATGTGAAAAAGGAGCCATTGTCCACGGGAGGCTTATCAGAGGTGGAAAAAATGACAAATTGTTTTAACTGAAAAGAAACGATAGGCTCATTATGTCCTCACGTGAAGAATATCTGAGTATGGTTTTCTACATTTTGTTTATAATAAGATGTTTAATATAGCCTACATTTTGCGTTATCTGTGCTCTGAATAGGGATATGGATAGAATGCCATTTGGACCAATGGAAAACACGTTAGTAATGAACAAGAAAGATATTAAACTGGAAACATCAGGATATTCAGATAATATCTTAGCATTAAAAAATATATAAATGTAATAATTGAATAAACACAAAATACTTATTGAAAAGTGGAGGTATATTTGTACAGAATATCCCCCTCCTTCCCGAAAAGTGGTGGGATATATCCCTCAAGCCCCTCCTCCCAATGTGTTCTTTAATTCGGGCAGTTGGGATTGCTGGTCTCTGCATGTCTGCCAGTATATACTTCATTCTAAAACCAATGTTTTAATAAATATAGGTTAAAAGTCGGAAATATACACATTTTCAAAATGGTCGATTATAACTATACTATCATGCAGTGGAGACTACCTTGAAAAACGAGGCCATACGCAGGAATTTTCCGGACCGAATGTTCAAATTATTGAGGGAAAGTGCAAGCGAGGGAGCGAAGCGACCGAGGCCAGGAGTTTTTGAGTGTTTTAGAATTAAAATTGGACGATCTTAACATTTTAAAGGCATTTCAGGAGAAATTCTCACTATATAGTATTTTATCAATGATTAATTAAAAAAAAATTATATTTTTTTTTCTCGAAAAGTGGGCGGGGGGGGGGATGATTGTACAGGCCATCCCCCCGCCTCGAAAAGTGGGGGGGGGATATAACCCCCGCATCCCCGGGATTTACGCCAGTGCTTTGTACTATAATATCACTCTGGTACAAATAACACAGCGACCGGGTGAAATAACGCATCAATGTGCCCGCTGATTCTGTCATTCTGGTTAATTTCACACGTTTAGAGTAAAACTTTACCATAATAGTAGTGTAGTAGTAGTAGTGGTGGTGGTGGTGGTGGTAGTAGTAGTAGAAGTAGTAGTAGTAGTATAGTAGTAGTAGTAGTAGATAGTAGTCCAGGTAGTAGTAGGTGGTGGTGGTGGTGTGATTGTAAGCTAGTAGCAGTGGAGTGGATTATAGTAGTACAATAGCAGTATTATTAGTCGTAATGATAATAATAATAATGATCGATGATTGTTATTTGAATGTTTATCAAAGTTACATTTACAATAAAAAGAAACAAACCCCTTTCAAATCTTATATTAGAAAAAAAAATGACAACGCAAAGTATAGCATCACCTCGCCGGACATATGCATATTTAATGAACTGTGAAATTTGTTCTTGGCCTACATTACTAAAGTTGATCTAATGGAACATATAATTAGGTATATTTTCACATTATGTAATGAGCTACAATCTTCGAAATACATAATTCAAAATCAAACTTAGGCTGTATATTGATACATGTACATGTACTTCTTCCAAATTTATTAAAATCTGTCAAACATTACTAAAGTTATCGAAAGGAAACCATATTTGGGATGTGCACAATTAGCTATTTTCACATATTCAATGAGCTTATGACCTTTTGCCTATATACTTTTAAATAAATTTTGGGCCGTATTTTGATAACATGAACTTTCTACCAAATTTTATTAAAATCTTTGAAACGTAAAATTATTAGACAGAGACCATTTATAAGGCTATTTTCGCATTCAATGAATGACCTTTGACCTGTATCTCATACTCGGATATCAAACCTAGTTGTATTTTGATATCATGTACCTCCATGCCAAATGGGCCAAATTCTCATGAAAATTCATGAAATGCTACTTAAAGCTATCAAATGGAAACCAGTTAAATATCCCTTTTTCGCATTTAATGAGCTATGACTTTGACCTTACTAAAGTTATCGAAAGGAATCAAGCAGTATTGACGGACAGACGGGCGGAAGGATTGACAGCGGTTTTATTATATCCAACTGACTTAATTTTAAATACGTTACTGATCAACTACAAATCCGCATTTTGACAATTTTAGTCAACTGAATAAAAGTCATAAAGTAAACGACAAATTAAATTGATGTTTCTCACTGACATTTGTCAATCACGACCAACCAGACGCTTGGAGAAACAGTCACTATTTTGCACCTCCTGATGATTTCTGGCTTACCGATTTTGGTCACTTGAGGACTCTGTATACCTGTAGCAGATCGACGACGAACGACGACGACAGACGACGACGCGTCTGCCCGTCTGTAGAATGAGAAAACAAAAACTAAACCCAGCTGCAATTACAATGGCCATATGCATAAAAAGTAGCAATAATTGCTTGTTTTAGTGTTTTGCTTGAATTCAATATTTGCATAATAACATACACAGAGCAAGAAGCAATTCCCTCATATCGGCGATATACACACAGGTCAAACAAAAGAGTAACTCCCTTTTCAACTAACCGATATGTTTTTTAACGATAATAAGTTCTAGCAAAATAGTTATGGCGGGAACATTCTACACTTCATTAACTAACTTGTGTGTGAAATAAGATGAATCGCTTAATCCATGCATCGAGTGAGCATGCAAAGTAAAGGCAAAAATGCCCAGCTTTCAAAGAGTCACAGCGTCATCTATTATGTTCAAAATAATGGTAAAATACATGTAGTTGTTGGCTTTATGTTATAACGTGTGCTCACTGAACCATGACATGGTTACAACGCTCTAATGTTCGTCGCAACATTAAAGATACATTTTTGCTGAAAAAATACCCGATTTCATTTTTTCAATAAATTAATGGATTTTTACAATTTCATAATTAGGGACGAATTTGTCAAATATTGAGGCTCACTGGAGCGTAATATATGCGAAAGTGCCAAAAGAAGTGTAAGGGGGTCAGAACTAATAGATGATTAACATAATTAGCGCTCAATGCTTGCAACGCGGAAACAAAATTTGTCAATATTCTCCATCAAAAATCCCTCAATTGACTCTTGTGACTTTTGAAAACAGTTTTTTTTTTGGCCTTATACGTGCTCACTTATCATGAAACTCAGACGGAATGCCTAATCACATTGTTTCACACAGAAAGTAGTCAATCAGTGCAGGTATACCCTTGCCAAATTAGTTTTTGCTAAAAAACCGTTTTGTTTAGAAAGTTATGGAGTATTTTTGAAAAAAGGGGTAAGTTACTTTTTTGTTTGTGTTTAGGTTGTTACGAGAGACGCATTTTGGTCACACAGAAGATAACTGCTATTCCTGTGGTGTCATTTGCCGACGTTCAGCATCCGATATCTCATTTTGTGCACATTAAGATGGCAGTATTTGACAAGCCTCGCGTTTCATGATTTTTGCAATCGCATTGATTCCACCTTGTTTTTTTATTCATTTTGAGATGAACTCAGAGTTTCATTGCCTGTGTGATTGGGCATGGAACCTCGATAAGCGGGCAGAGGCTATCACCACAAGCAAAAAGAATGAAAAGGGGGTAATACAATCTGGAACTGATTGGATCTTGTATTAATAATGCCAACCGTGCTTTGGTTCCGGAGTCAGACAGGAAGTTAGGCTAAGACTGCAGAAAGTCGCGGATGTTAATATATACGTATGCTGCGTGATATGCGATATAGAGCATATCTTCCTGCCACCCAGCACATTACTAAACATAGTTTGCCAAACTGAAAGTTCTAACTATAGAGTCGCACCCAGGAACTGGTCATTTGAATCATTCCTCGCTCTGGTTACGGGGAAAGAAACATCCATAAATTTGGCATACATTAGTGAAGGTATCGTTTTATATCTCCCATAACGACATGCTTCTCATTCTCACGCGTAATATTTTTAAATACAATGTACAGAACTCGCCTTTGTGCGCTCACCATGAAAGAATGGGCCTATAAATAAGGCACTTGCTAAAGTTGCTTTATAGCGTCAATTGGAACTGTAGGTGGCATTGACGAAAATAACGCTCTAGAAAAAAAAGTTCGCTAGTCTCAGATGGTATTGAAAAAATAACATTACAAAATGATTAAGATTAAGTTGCTGATGAAAAACACACCGGTTCTCAAATTTCTATTAGCGGCCAATCCGCATTATTGAGATAATCGACTAATGATGGGCAGTTCCTCAGTCCCAGTCGTAGAAGGAATCACCGTCAATAGCGATTTTGACAGACATTCGAACAATACTTGCTATGGGTCGGTCTATTTAGGCCCTGGTGGTCCTCCACATCGGAATGTAGCTGTTGAAGGTATTGCTTTTGGAATGCATTAGAAATGCTACGCAGTCCTCCATTATTTATACAATAGTTTCGCTCAAATCTCACAAAGTTCTATACATCGTTTTCAAACATCCGTGGTTTTCAGAGAACATTGTGTGCAGATACTATAGCACCAGTTTGTGGACGAGGATATTGAGGGTGACATTGCAAGCCAGGTTAAGTGTTATTTTTTGCACGTACGGTGAATTAAGACCCCGGTAGTTGTACGCGCGTAAATATGTGGGCTTTGGTCACGACATGTATAAATGACCGTCTTAATAATTTTCTTCAAAAATTGCGCATAATCAATTATTGAACAAACCCGTATTTAACCGGGGTTCAGTAATATTTAAATAATCATAGCATCCAAAGGGATTTGTAGCAAGAAAAAAAATATACCACTGATGGGATACGGAAAATCACCCGATAAATGCGTCGCCTAGCAGTTCAAAAGATAGATTTTCAAGGCGATTACTTTTTTTGTATGCATAACATTTTGTTGAATTGCAAACACAGTTTGCTTACATTATTGAACATGGTCGCTAAATGTTTAAACAATCCATAGTGGCGTCCCACGCCGTGCGAACACCAGCAAGACGGGTTCCGTCAAGTATATTGATTCAACGTGTGGGGGAGAAGCCCGCCTAGCTTCCGCACTCACGAAGGTCAGCAAATCCTGCGGGACAGGAGGACCCTGCGCCCCCCACGATTTTGAAGGTGGGGTAACAATATCCGAATGTCCCCCCACCACGATTTTTGAGGGAAAAATTTTCACATAAACCAATTTTCGTCACAACCGCCCCCCCATACGACTTTTCGGGAAAACTGGTGAAGACCGGAAAATTTTGTGACTTTAAATTTTGAAGAAAAAAAATCGTCACTACCCGCCCCCCCCCCCCTCCCGCTGAACCATTTTCGGCGGCTGGCGTTACGCGGGGGAAATGTGGACCTGGGATTTATTTTTTTTTTGGGGGGGGGGAAATTTCGTCACCCCCGCTGGCGTGACCGGGAAAAATTTTTAGACCTGGGTTTTGGCTTTTCACCGGCGGACGAACAAATGATGCGCCCTAGCATTTCAAAATGGATTTGCGCCACTGCCACTCACACATAACAGTGGTAGGCCAGTGCTCGTAAAGTACACTTTGGAAAGACAACCGGGCCGTTCTACGTGTAATGGGGGTCAAATTCTTGCTTTGGGCGCAACGAACTGCTTTCCGATGTGATGTAGAAACAACTTTTTCGCTTCATTTATTCTCCTCCTACTGTGGCGTTTACCCTCACACGAAACGTGGCCGTTGTGCGAAAGCGTTTTAACTCAAACATCTGATTAAGCAGGAGAGGCTCAGGCTGGTAAATTACGAGAGCTTGAAAAAAAATTTCCCAGCAAATGGAAACACCTAAGGAACAGGCAGAAATGTTTGTTTTATGCATACGTTTTCAAGACATCGCCTTGACCGGGGTGAAAATTGGCTACAGCTCGGGCGTAATAGGTCCTGCATAATATACGATTTCAGAAATTAAATTAACCTTAATCTTATTGCTTGTAAGCGCAATTCCTGATTTTTATGCAAATGATTCATTATGCTCAAAACTGTCTATGGACACTGTTCTGTTTAATCGTCTGTTTGGACCGTTATTTGGATAATCTGTTTTATCGGACCCATTTTCGGTGTGCTACCGGACGGCTCGACAATATCGGACTGTAGCCGATAATGATGCCCTTGAAATAGCTGCTCTTGAATGGCGCAGCTATCTCTTAGAGCTGGTCACTTTGAATGTTTTCGCTGTTATATAGCAGCGTTGAGGATCGACATGTTCGGAATACATTTAAACGTGCATTTGTCCGCTTAAAGGCATTTTTCCAGTATAAAATAATCGGACCTACGATCAGCCCGCCATGGTGTGCTCGATGAAAAGGACGAAGCCCTGCAATATAAATTGGCAGTTGAAAAGATCATTATTGGTGGCTTTAAAAAAAACGTGAAAATCAATTGAGCGACTTCCAGTTATTGGCCCAGACTGATATGTGCAGAAATTTATCGAGCTGACAATAATTCATGTGCCTTTTTGTGGTTCTACTACGGTGTTTTATTTGTCCATTCATACACTGCCAGATATGTCAAAAAACAAAGTTTTTGACAATGTTTAAATGGGCTTCCACACGTGTTATGCAGTATTCTTTAAATTTAAAAGAGAGTAGTTACTAAGCAGCATGAAGTTAAGAAAATTTGAGTTTTTTGGCGCATACCAATCAGATTCGCACGTGCACTGGTCTGGAGCTGACCATGCGTGACCGATGCATGCACCCGAACGTGTGTTGGTTCGGCGTGGTAATGTACGCACTGTTTGAATCTATAAGCTCGCTCCCCTATAGCTGCGTGTTTTCTGCAAGTTTTAACCACTGTTGCAAAGACGTAAAATAAACACAAATTTACTAATTGATGAGGGGATATATTGCTAGGTAGTGTCACATAGCAGCACACATAGTTCCGACTCTAATATCTAGCCAAGTGGTTTTTTTGTTCACG
>JZLH01S0251770.1:32785-44756 GCA_001188425.1 Eucidaris tribuloides
CTGCCACTCACCATAACAGTGGTAGGCCAGTGCTCGTAAATACACTTTGAAAGACAACCGGGCCGTTCCTCGTGTAATGGGGTAAATTTCTTGCTTTGCGCAACGAACTGTTTCCGATGTGATGTAGAAACAACTTTTCCTTCATTTATTCTCCTCCTACTGTGCGGTTTTACGAACACGAACAGGTTTTAACTCAAACATCCTGATTAAGCAAGAGAGCTCAGGCTGGTATTACAGAGCTTGAAAAAAAAAACAAGCAAATAAATATAAGAACAGGCAGAATGTTTGTTTTATGCATACGTTTTCAAGACATCCCTTGACGGGGTGAAAATTGCTACACTTGGCGTAATAGGTCCTGCATATACGGATTTCAGAAATTGATTAACCTTAATCTTATGCTTGTAAGCAATTCCTGATTTTTATGCAAATGGTTCATTATCTCAAAACTGTCTAGGGACTCTTTCTGTTAATCGTCTGTTGGACCATTATTGATAATCTGTTTATCGGACCCATTCGATAATTGGTCTATCGGACCCTCGACATATCGGACTGTAGCCGATAATGATGCCCTTGATAGCTGCTCTTGAATGCAAGCTATCTCTTAGACTGGTCACTTTGAATGTTTTCCTGTTATAAGCACCGTTGAGGATCGAAATGTTCGGAATACATTTAACGTGCATTTGTCCGCTTAAAGGCATTGTTTCCAGTATAAAAAAATCCGACCTACATCAGCCCCCATGAGTGTTTCTGATGAAAAACGAAGCCCTGATATAATTGCAGTTGAAAATGATCATTATGTGCTTTAAAAAAAGTGAAAATCATTGAGCGACATTCCAGTGATTGCCCAGACTGATATGTCGCAGAAATTTATCAGCTGACAATAATTCATGTGCCTTTTTGTGTTCTACGGTGTTTATTTGTCCATTCAAACACTGCCAGATATGTCAAAAAGCAAAGTTTTGACAATTGTTTAACCCTAATCAGGCTGGGCTTTTTGGCTATGCTAGTATCGGGGGGGGGGGGGGGTCGGATTCGCCCCCTGATATCTCGGCCGTCGATCGCGCGATCGCGCCGAAAATCACGCACGTTACCCATCACGTAACCTACAAGACTGTATAGTTAATTACCAGGAATTAATTTCATATCAATTAATTATGCTAATTTATGCGTAAAATCATAATTAAGCTGTAAATCACTAATTAAAGCTACAAAACTGCTAATTTTTGTGTCTGGACACTCTTTTGAGCATTCTTAGCAAGTTTACTTGAAAAAAATTCGGAATCAAAATTGATATTTTATTGTTTTTTCCAAATTTCTTATGTATTTCTTTGTTTTTTCAACCTTTTGTTTTCTATTGTTTTTTTGATGAAATTTGTCGGGGACACTTTTGCGGTCATAAACAGCACAAAATTAATTTCAACCAATAAAAGTAAAATTAATCATACATGTATGAATTTTGGCTGAAAACACAATTTGTATTGAAAATGTACACAAAATCACGTTTTTGAGCGATTTTTGGGGTGACATGCAAGTACAAAATGTTGCGTAACTTGGGAACCGCGTATCCGGACGTCGCAAATTTGGTCTCAAAAGATGCGCGACATTTGAGAGAATAAAGTCATGAAACGCCGTGGCAACTGCTTCGCGCGTCGCGGACATTTTGCGCGAAACGTCGGGGGGGGGGCGGATTCCGCCCCCCAGCCTTTTTAGGGTTAAATGGGGCTTCCAAAGTGTTATGTAGTATCTTTAAATTTAAAAAGAGAGCAGTTACTAACAGGCATAAGTTAAGAAAAATTTGAGTTTTTGCCAACCAATCAGATCGCACGTGCACTGGTCTGGAGCTGACCATGCGTGACCGATGCATGCCACCCGACGTGTGTTAGTCGCGCCGTGGTAATGTACGCACTGTTTGAATCTATAAGCTCCTCCCCCTATAGCTGCGTGTTTCTGCAAGTTTTATCCACATGCAAAGACGTAAAATAAACACAAATTTACTAATTGATAGGGGATATATTGCTAAGGGTAAGTGTCACACAGCACACATAGTCCCGACTCTATACTACCAATGTTTTTGTTTGTGCACAGGTTTCTATATAGGGTCTGGATCAAAAAAGATCACTGATGCATGGATAAGGCACTCAAAGAAATCCCCCATTATTGGTACAGTTGGGTGTATGTGGTCCATATCTTTGACCACATACGTAGTAGGTGTGTCACACAGTACCCCTTATTTAGGCTGTCTTAATCACCATGTACCATAATTCTCACAATAGTCACAATGTCAATTTTTTCCTTAACTTATTCCTGTTATTGCCTGCTCCATCTTCCTTTAAGAACGTGATTCCTGTGACTTGGGTCTATGGATAATGCGTGTTATATTGATGAAAATGAAATCGTCCCGATCACAGTGGCGTAACAGCCGGGCGAGGGGGGAGGGCAGAAAATTTCAGCGGGAAAATCCACCAAACACCACACATGGGGACAACTCCATACTTTTGTGTACAAAGTAATAAGTGGTTGTTTTGATGCAGTCTTGGAACAAGAATGTGCTCTTAAATTCACCTTTCTAAACAAAATTATACCGAAAATTAATATTGCTCCAAATGGATAGTTTACCAATGACCTCAACATATAAAAGTACTTGAAAATGAAGGACTTATTACTTCAAATTCATTTTTTAATTTTACAAAATTTCTGCCTAGTGTCCTGAACAAAATTCTGTTCAGTTTTGACGGGACTGGATCATTCAATCCACACTGTGCAAACTTTGTTTGCTTTTTACAGTGTTGGGCGTATGTGGTCCGTACAGCTCTGCTCAGGACCACATACGTAGTAGGTGTGCCAAACACCGGGTAAAATGATAAGAAGTTTGGACTTAGTTACCAGGAAATTTTGGCTCTGCCCCCCCCACCCTGATAACAGGTACCTGTTACGCCGCGGCGCGGCGCTGCCCCAGCATCATTGACAAAACAAATGTCATCTGTCCTACATGATAGTGTTAAATAGACACATAACACCCTAATATTGTTGCTGGCAAATATGCACAAATGAATATCATCATATAACTTTATTTTGAGAAAAGGTCTATGACACAGCAATCTGTGGGGGAAACTGGAATGGTCATTCAATATATTTCACGTTTTAAAAGCACTTAACGATCGTTTTGAAATTTTCCAGGGCTTCGTTTTTGGACCTTATCAGAGACACGCATAGCATGAAGGATTATTCTCAGAATTTTAAAGCTTGAAACATTGTTAAATTATGCCTTTTAAAGCCACTGGCTAACATTTACCACAGTTAAAAAAAAAATCTGGGCTACATGATTCCCATGCTACCAGTGTCTTTGAAAAGGTCTAAAAATGAAGCCCTGAAACAATTGTATGTCAAAATGAATATTTTGTGCTTTAAAAAGGTGAAAATAAGTAAGTTGACCGGATTCACCAGCCAATTTCCTCCCATAGACTCACTGTGCGTAGATCTAGGCTATTTTGTACTCCTCCTGAGTATTATTGTTTATTCATTCATATCTTGCCATTAGCAACATAACTTTCCAAACTTTTGTATTCTAGGGTGTTTATTTGTCCATTTGAACACTACTATGTAGCTCAGATATCAAAGTTTGACATTTTATTTTTTAGTTTGAAACTCCACAATGTTAGCCTGTCACTTTAAGATTAAATTCTTCTTAAATTCCGTATGTAAAGGGCGTTATTATATTTCTGACACTATCTTAAAAGTGGAAGAAAAAACATACTTACCAACGTCATCCACAAACAGAGATACCACGATGAGAAAAATCAGAACAAGTGCCATGGATTTCTGCATGGTGGTTGATTTGTATTCAACCATGAAGACGCGCCAAGAAGTGCCAGCAACCTGCAGCTACGTACTGCTTGATAGTTTTCGTACGATAGAGATTGCGTGATGTGTAATAGCCCTTGGTCAGTTGTATCAAACACTACCACATGCACCAACAGTGGCAGGGCACGACCGATTAAAGTTCCTGTATATAGACCTGTTAGGTTTGGATGCTGTTTTTATGCTAATGTCTAAGTTAGGGGGCTTCAAGCATGCATAACAAAAACACTGACATCTCAATGCACCTGACTCATTGCATAACCCTTTGAATTGTCTGTTCTTTTCTTCTTGTTTTGAAAGTCCCCGTTATGACTGACATAAATTCCAGTGTTCTGAAACTGAATTGGTCTATAAATGTACAGAGATGCGACAATCCGTGATTTAAACGCCATTTTGGATCCAATATAATGCACCATTACGTAAATTTTTACGGGGGTGGGGGGGCACTCGATTACAAGATGTCGGATACATATTGTGACCGCACCGAAATTGAAATCGAGTGGTCTGTGGAAGGGCTTTTCGAGGAAAAATGCGGGGGTATCTGGTACAATGGACTAAGGCGGCTTCCAGATAAACCTCGAAATGATTCATTGCTTTGGACTGCACGTGGAGAAGTTACGGGCGCCGTTTGGCGCAGGTGCGTGTTGAAAGGCAATTGCTCTGGTTGTCGCACGCCGCTTTGTAGGCGCGTCGCGAGCGAAAAACAGAAGGCGAACGGCAAATTTGGGGGCTCTGGAACTGGAAAAATAAAACATTTTCTGTGACTTCTGAAATTGAGATGCTCTGGAACGGAAATTTGGGCTGAAAATGGGGGTCTCAACCGCGGCACATACGTATCACACAATTATACTAGGTGTCCCCCCGGGCATTTCTATTCAACTGCGATGAGCGTATGGATAATAAGAACTCGCAAGCCATTTTGGGTCCAAAAAATAGGATTAAGGGTTAAGACGGAAATCTGGTGACTTTTTCACTTTCTCTCGTTAATCAGACTGTTCAAACCCACGAACATCTAAAAACGAGTTGGCCACAAATTTATCAAAGTTGTTGAAAATGCACGGCATATTTTTGTGGTACTTAATAATTTAAAGGAGAGAAGATCCCAACAAATAAAAACTAAAAAATCGAACAACAGACCAGTTACAAATTCGTCAAAATTTATGCATATTTCTTCATTGGGGGTGTAGTAGCGAGCTATTCCATAAGCCTATTTATAACGAACTCATTTTAATACTTGGAATCCAAATTGCATACATAAGTTGTTGTTATATCGAGCAAGCCTCGGCCCTCGGGGAAGCTGTAAGGTTGTTAGGGACAACCTTTGTTTGAACAGTATGCATAAAGTTTGAATATATTAGTAAATTGGTCTACGTGGGGATCCTGTCTGAACCAATGCATGGTGCAAAGAAATACAGAAATGTCGTTCCAAAATTCTAATGGGTTTACGTCACCCCTACAGTAACCTCAGTAATCTCTTATTTGTGCATCAGATTGTGTCATATATTAGGTGTTAAAAATAATATTTGTTAATTTTGGTATTTAATAACACAAAAACTATACACTAGATAATACTGGCATGAGTACAAGATGTAGCTGAAGAGTGAAAATTTTTGGTGGAGGTGGTTTGAATACGATATCAATAATCATTTTTATGTAATTCATGCTTATTTAAAAAGTTAGGGTTCAATATGCTCAATATCCAACCCCCTGTACAAAACTGAAACTGTACAGAAATCAAATGGTGTGTGTGAGAGTGTGAGAGTGTGTGCCTTGTCCACACACATAGCAATAAACAATGGCAGTACATATCGCCATTGGAAACTGTGGAATGCAAAATTCTCATCTGGGTCTGGGGTAGATGAATGCTTTATTAATGTTCCTTAGAAATCAGCGTGGCCACTGGTAGTCTCAATTAAAATAATGTGTACATGTAGGGTGAAATGCAAGCATGTGTTACCATGCTTGTCATTCAGTACCAGATTTGCCACAAACATTAGTTTTTAGTGTTATCATCAATCATGGATTTCCTTGTTCTTCTTAATCTTGTTTATAATTAAATTATATCATTATCAGCAGCATCGACATAATTATTTTAAATGTATGGAATCATTTCTCAACACTGAAAATCCATTAAAACATTTAAAAAACATCTTCAGGGCACGAAGTTTGATTTCCCTTTTTACAAAGGTTGTGAATAAAGACTAGTAGTTACCGGGCTACTTTCTAATGAATATTTAATAAAGCATTCATCTTCCTCAGATCCAGATGAGAATATTGGCATTCCAGAGTCTCCAATGGCGATATGCACTGCCATTGTTTATTGCTATTGTGTGTGGACAAGGCACACACTCTCACACACACCATTTGATTTCTGTACAGTTTCAGTTTTGTACAGGGGGTTGAATATTGAGCAAAATCTGAACCCTAACTTTTTAAATAGGCATGAATTACATAAAAATAATGATTGATATCGTATTCAAACCACCTCCACCAAAAATGTCCACTCTTCAGCTAGAACTTGTACTTATGCCAGTATTAACTGGCGTATAGTTTTTGAGTTATTAAATACCAAAATTAACAAATATTATTTTTAAAGTGATAGGCTAACATTGTGGAGCTTCAATTTAAAAAAATTGTCAAACTTTGATATCTGAGCTACATAGTAGTGTTCAAATGAACAAATAAACACCCTAGAATATAAAAGTTTGGAAAGTTACACTGCCAATGGCAAGTTATACATGAATAAACAATAAAACTCTGGGCGAGTTTTATTAACCTAGGTGTACACACAGTAAGTCTATGGGAGGAAATGGGCAAGTGAATCTGGTCAACTTACGATTTTCACTTTTTTAAAGCACTAAATAATCATTTTGAAATACAATTTTTTCAGGGCTTCATTTTTAGACCTCATCAAAGACACTGGTAGCATGGGGAATCATGCGGCTCAGATTTTTTTTTAAGTGTGGTAAATGTTAGCCAATACCTTTAATACCTAGTACGTATTTCTCATACAGCGCCTTGACCACGAGCTAATAGCGTAGTGTGCCCGAGTAAACAGTCGTGATTACAACGAAGACGTATTTAGGCGTACCCAAATTAGCTTAAAAAGACATCGCAAGCATAACGAGTACACAATGTAACCGGTTTCCATGGCCTGCAATCATCTTATCAGACCCTGAGTTTTGGAATTCTGTTATGGAGCTGTAAACTAAAATATACGATGGGAAATATGGCTGTATTGGTCGTTTGTGCGCACGCTAGTGTCAGTAGTGGGTATGCATTTTCTTACTGTAGATCTTTCAAATCCATACTTCCTAAGTTTCCTTTTCGTCTTATTTTATCATTACTGTTATACTGTTATGTTTTTGTATAACCATAGTTCTTGCCACATTAACTTACCTTCTATTATTCTCAATATGCTGCCAGCCTCATAGTATTTAAGTTAGATTTTTTTTTCATATTCGTCTGATTTGGAAGTTTCGGTATCATACATTTTAACATAATATCGTCTCATTTCGCTTTAATTATCTATTGATTTCTGCAAATCTTTATGCTTTCCCGTAGTTGTCTTTCAGTTAATTTTTTTATTGAACTGTAATTAAACTTATGATTTATTTTTAAATTTAAGTGTTTAGTGTTTTTGCCTATCTTTTTACATAAGTAAGTCTACAATTTGATTTTATTTATTTATGTGATACAATGTATGTAATTATAAGGATAATTTTGTTGTGTTTTTATTATTTATAGTATGATATTGTATTTTATCTATCGCCAGGGTTTCTTGTTAAAGAGGTCCACTTTAATCAGTTGACCTGAATGAAACTCGCTGCTAAAAGAGACTTCAATAAATAATAAAAATAAATAAATTGTATAGTAAGAAACAAACGAGTGTTCTATCTACGAACATTCTTCAATAAAAGCAGTGAATCAATCAACCAATCAATCAATCAATCAATCAATCAATCAATCAATCAATCAATCCACCAATCAATCAATTAAACAATGAACCAATTAATCAATCAATCAATCAATCAATCAATCAATCAATCAATCAATCAATCAATCAATCAATCAATCAATCAATCAAATTAAGCAATCAACTAATTAAACAATCAACCAATTAATCAATCAATCAAGGAAGCAAGCAAGCAAACAACCACTGTTAAATATCCATTTTATTACATTTAATTCAGAATGGGATCATGCTTTTGCTTTTTGTTGGTGTAATTTGTTCTTAATTTGTCAGTATTCATTGGAGTGAAGCTTGGGCACTGAAAGGGGGAGGGGTAAGACTCTGATCGTGGGGCATGGCAATGAGAAGCGGGGGAGATGGGGGTGCTGCAGACATTTTTTTCAGGCCTGCAAAAACGCATGTATGTCATGTTGTATAGCATTATTCGTCGTCCAGGGGCGGTGCCCCTTATTTTCTTCAAATTTGGCCGTGAAAATGTTTGTTTTGGCCATGAAAATTTTTGTTTTGGCTACGGAAAAGTATTTTGTCACCACCGGTGACAAAATCGTTCCCAGGGCCCTGTCATGGGGTATCCACAAAATTCTGACAAGAAAGTGGATAAAATTCAAGTCTTTTAGAATAAGATTCAGAAAACTGGAAAATTATTCGAAATCACTAACTAGTATAATTTATAGATCTTCCAAAGAAACACCAAATTAATTACAGCTTAAAATAATCATTCAATCTGTCCCCCCTCTAAGGTGGTGCCCGGGGCACGTGCCCCCTCTGCCCCCTTTATATACACCACTGAAAAAGCAACACCTGCGATGGCTAATTTCTTCACCATCATCGGCAAAATGTCAGCGTGCCATAAAATCAGCAAGGCCAGCAAACCGCAATTCCTCACATTGTCTTTATTTGTATCAAAGCGAGGGCATTCCTGCGGCTCGTCTGAGGCATGCTGTAACGGGAGAATATTTCGGTATTCCGAATATCGGTAGAACGGAAAGAGTAGGAAATTGGGGAAGTGATATTGCCTCAGAAAGTGGCCCTAGCATCTAAACGCCTTACTAAAAATCAATGATCATAGTATCATTATGTTGGAAAAAGAATGTTCTAACCAATGGAACAAAAACATTTACATTTCAACGATGATGTAGAGGGAAATTAGCGATCGCAAGTTTTGCATTCTTTCTGGGCCACACTGTATAATAAATTGACATGTGCAACACACGCGCGAAACATTTGGAATCAACCATCGAGGTAAAGTCTATGGGCCAGACAGGTTGTTGGTACTAATTTGAGCAACAAGCATGCCAATGGTCACTCGTTCTGAAGTTGTCGTCACTAAAAATAAACAAACTAGTAGAATAATCAACGAAATGGATCAAAATGAGAAATATGTTGCTTTGATTATATTAACCCCTTTTTAGACGTTGACGTATAGTGGCACCGTGGCAGTGTCTGTTTTCTCCCTATTTTCATATATGGTATAAAATTGCTCAAGAGATGATACTACAACTAATAAGGAACGTAAGGTTTTTTTTTATGTTCTTCAATTTGTAGCCCATCGCAATGTCCATCACAATGGCAGTCTACCCATGACTGCCATACGGGTATATCTGCCCCCATGACAAAAGGGCATAACTGACATTTTGGTGTTTTTGGAGATATTGAGCAAAATGTACTTTGTTCAAAGCCTTCCTTTCCCCTGATGGCATCATGATAACTATTTAAAAATGAGGGGCCAGCCATTGGACTAAACAAACTAAAATTAACATAGAAAGATATCATGGTTTTACACGGTAAAATGTGCTGTGGATTTCAGGCTAATTGACTGGTAAATTAACTAGTAAACTGCAGTAAATCGTAATACTTGACAAGTACAGTTCTGTATTTTAAAGCCCAAGTTTAGTTTTGGCGATTTTTTTTTTTATTTGAAAGCTTTATGCCCAAAGGTCATATTACACCAATTACAGATTCTGAATATCTTATATAATAAGTTTATCCGAGTTATACCTCATCAGAACGAGCAGACTCTGCTCTTTCTGATGAGGTATAACTCGGATAACCTAACACCTTATTAACCCTTTGGATGCTATAATGTAAAATATAGTCGAATATCTTGGGGGTACCCCGTAATCTCGGGGGTTGTCCACCCCCCCCCTCGAGATTTTTATTTAATTGATTTAAAAAAACCCCGAAAGATATTCAGAATCTCTTATTGGTGTGATATGACCATTGGGCATAAAGCTTTCAAATACTAGAGCAGTTCGACTGCGCGCAGTCGATGGGTATGCCTCCGCAGTCCGCACTCCCATCCAATTGATGGAATTTGAAAAGCTTCCAGCTACCATGGTAGCAAGACCAATTAGATGAATAAGCATAAGCCCATGTGACCCTTGACCAAGTTACAGTAAAATCCAATTTAAGCAGTTCTTAAATTATCGTGACAATAAGCTCAATTCGGACATGAGGCCTTGTGACCTTTGATCTCTGACCTTTCAACTCCAAAATCGAGTCAGTAAGTTGGTGCCTTATATTAAGATACTTCTCCCAAATTACATCAAAATCGGACCAGTCATACTCAAGTTATCACAGTAATGAGCCCAAATCAGACATATTTAAGGCCCGGTGACCTTTGACCTTTGAGCTCCAAAATCTAATCAGTTCATTGGTGCCTCATAATACATACTTCACCCAAGTTACATGACAATCCGACCAGCCGCTCTCAAGTTATCGCGGTAACGAGACCGAATCAGACATATTTTAGGCCCGGTGACCTTTGACCTTTGACCTTTCAGCTCCAAAATCTAATCAGTTCATTGGTGGCTCATAGTACATACTTGGTCCTAGTTACATCAAAATCCGATCAAGGGTTCTCAAGTTATCGCGGTAGCGAGATCCGGTAACGGACGGACGGACGGATGGACGGACGGACGGACGGACGGACGGACGGAAGGACGGACGGACGGACGCACGGACGGACAACCCGAAAACATAATGCCTCCGGCAACTTCGTTGCGGAGGCATAAAAAACAAAACAAAACTAAACTTGGGCTTTGACAGTAAAATGATGTATATTAGTGCGGTATGTTATTGCAAAATACAGTGATTTTGCTTCTTGATAATTTAGGAATTCGTTTTAATGTAAGCCAGCTGTAATTTAATTTCACTTCAACGACATTTTTGTAACAATGGAAAAAATACAATATACATGTAACCCACAGCTACCTAAGATATGCTGCTGCTAATAATAGATCCAATTTATTTAAAATATTTCCAAACCAGTGTACAACTTAAAAGTGATAGTAAATATTACAGACAATCAATCATATAACATTATTCGTAAAAAGCAGTTGAAAACACAAAACCACATTGAATATTATCATGGAAGTATTCTTTAACTCCCATAGGATCATTCTTTGCATAGCGATATATATTATACTACAAGACCACACAGTCTTTACATCTTCGTCTCTGCAAAATCTATTTCAGAATGAAATACGACTAAAATAGTCATAAAATATCTTCGTTTCTCAACTTTTAATATTGATTGTCATTCCTGTATTTCTTTATAGCCCAAGTATAGTTTTGGTCGATCGGAAAACTTTTTCGTCAATCGTTCACAAAGTATTCTATGTCACTTCAGACGTCACAAAACCACATTAAACCCACTGAAAAATGTTTAGTGAAAGAATGTAGTGCTTGAATTAACGGAGAACATGTAGCGGTATGTATATTACCTATGGGAAATGTCGGATCCCCCCCCTCCCGACATTTTACATTTTGAGTAAGTTTTCAAAAATAGGACAGTTTCAGAGCGAGCACTTTTCAGGACATTGATAGATCACAATAGGTCTACCTAAAACAAAATTACAAAGAATTTTTTTTTTACCATTTACCAGAACTATATTTGGGCTTTAACTTGTGCATATTGCAACTGCAAAACCTCACTGCAATTTTTCTTCATCAACGTGCAATAAATGACGTTCAATCGAAGAAGGAGAGTGTATAAAAATGTTCTTAATACATCACTGAAACACTTGATGTACGATTATTTCATTTCTGTACAATGCGTGTCATTATATAAGTCTTGTTGTGCCGACTTCGGCCGTCTATTTCAGATACTAATTGCGTTGGGTACTTCCTTTGGATGAA
>JZLH01S0251803.1:13599-28028 GCA_001188425.1 Eucidaris tribuloides
CAATAATAATAATAATAATAATAATAATAATAATAATAATAATAATAATAATAATAATAATAATAATAATAATAATAATAATAATAATAATAATAATAATAATAATAATAATAATAATAATAATTATTATTATATTATTATTATTGTGAGTGTTATTATTATTATTATTATCATTATCATATTATCGGGTCACAAAATGGCACTCCCGCCAAAAAATAAACAAGGTGGGGAGGGGGGAATTTATAATTTTATCGGGAAGTGTACCTAGTTTATTAAAATGTAACATGCCCTCCACAAATGTCAGTAAATTTGAGGGCACCAAATACTACCCCGACCTTGTTCCGGGCCGTCATATCTGTGTTGTAATATTATTACAGTTTACGGACCGTCTTGCTACCGTGGAAACTGAGCCGGTGGCTTAGTATTCGGTTTATAACTCTTATCGATTTCTGAGCATCTTCTAACCATGTTGATTGATTTCACGATTTGAGTTACAATAATTCGTATATATTTTGATTTTCAGGCTATTTCCTTCCAGCATCACAAACAGAATTCGATTACACGCTGTTTGGCGTGCACGGAAAATCCTGATATCTATATTTCTATTGCAATCGAGTGCAAACCCATGCGTAGCTTTACGAACAAATACTTTCAACCAATTTGACAATACTATGATTTTATGATATTGTCTATGAAATCGTTAAGCACGGTTTTTGTCATGAATTAAGGCGTATGTTGTGCAATGAAATCGTCGCACGGAGAGGCGGAACATTAACGAGAACCAAAAAAAAAAAGTTGAAATGTTTTGATCATAACCTTAGACAAAGACATGATTGCTTATTTTATCAATCTGTCAATCGTGCAACATGAGGAAACACGTAAACTGAAATAGTATGCGTGTATACAGAAGGCTGATTAAATAAAACTCATAAAATTTATCTGAATTTGCATAAAGCTCAGTGCTATATTTTTCTTCAGCATAATCAAAGATGCTTTGAGTTTACAAACACTTCAATCATTTTAAGGCAAAAGATACATAAAATATGGATTAAAATAATGTCTTTCCGTTTTGTGGACATTTGAGTTTCTTCATGTGTATTTTCTAATTCGCATAGGTTCAACAAAGCAATATTCCATTTTCCAGTAGGGCAATTAAATCCTGTAAGGAAGATAATATTTGTTCATATTACGTTGATCGTAGCAGGCTATGGAAAAAAAAGTCGTAATTGGCAACGTTTCCATGAATTATTAAGGGAATTTCCAATTTGTATTCGCCAGAATTGCTCACGAAAATAAGTTAAAGCCACCTGTCTACATCTAATGACTGTGCTGCCTTTTTTTTAAATTTCAAACTGGCATAGTATGCATTCCACGTCAAGAAAGCGTGTTAATATTTACCAGTAATTGATTTCTCTCTCGCAAGAAACCCACATTTTGCCAATATCTGTATTTTGTTCAATACATCTATTATAAGTAAGAAATGACCAAACGAAAACCAAACAAAAACAACAACAAAAAGGAAATAACGCAGTATCTGGCTTTTTCTCGTGACAACTAAGTTTTTTTTGTTTAAATCTGTAATGGTACATGTAAGTTATAAAATGGAAGTACCCATTTTCCATAACTGCAAAATGCATTATCTACGTAAGTCGCTATGTTTCTCAAATGCATTATTAACCGGGTCTGTCAGTTTCCCTTGTATCAATTTAATATAGATCTGCAACGGTTCTAACAGTCTTTTAACATGTTTAAGTCTTTGATAACGAGAAAACTCCAAATAAGAATACTTACATTTTATTTGTCCCACACGTTCATCTTTTAATGAGTTCTTCATCATCATCATCATCATCATCATCATCATCATCATCATCATCATTATTATCATTATCAACATCATTATCATCATGTTTATCACCTCATTCATCATCAAGACCGTCTTTATTGTGAAGGTCGAGTCTCATTGACCTCCATCTCTTCCGCCATTGTAACAATTTACTACAATGTTTTGTTCCAATCCGTTTTATGATGTTATCCAATTATCGTGTTCCTCTTCTTCCTTTACCACTCTTTCCATTGATTTATCCCTCCAGTAGAACTATTGTGTGTTGTCTCTTCTTACCATGTTTCCATGCAATAAAAGCCATTTTCTGTTTTTGATTGTTGGGTTACCTGGTCATATTAATGTGTTCCGTATTCCGTATTTCGTGTATTCATTAAGTATCAATTATTCTCCTATACACTGCATTTCAAAGGCTTGTCATTCCTTAAAGGCAAGGTTCACCCTGACGTCAAGTTGATTTTAATAAAAGCAGAGCAATGCGAGAAACATATTCATGAAAGTTTGCTGAAAATTCACCAAAGAATAACAGAGTTATGGAATTTTTAACTTTTAAATTTGTGACGTCACATGCGAGCAGCTCCCAATATGTCATGTAATATAAATTCCATAAATTGTCATTTTGTAATGATTCATAATAACTGTATGGGTTTTTTTGTCATAGAAGCATGTATGAAATAATGTTTCTGATAATATATTGAATGCTCAGGTAAAATCATTTTCAAATTTCTGAGAAAACGGCACTTTTATGGAATTCATATCACATGACATATGGGGAGCTGCTCGCATGTGACATCACAAATTTAAAAGTTAAAAATTCCATAACTCTGTTATTCTTTGGTGGATTTTCGCCAAGATTTCATTAATATGTCTCTCTCATTGTTCTGCTTTTATTAAAACAAACTTGATGTCAGGGTGAACCTTGCCTTTAAGATGCGTATTAGATAGCGTGATGGTACACACTGAGACAAATAGGTAAAACTTTGCACCTTTAGCAGTGTCACACCAGGAGCACTTTTATGGGAGCAACTTTGCACCTTTCAGATCAATGTCACACTGGACGTACCTTTAAAGGTGCAACTTTGCAACTTTAAATGTCTCAAAGGTGCAGAGATAAAGCCATAAAAGAGCTATAGCGTGACAATTGTCTGCACTTTTGACGGTGGAAATTTGAACCTATTTTTCTTCGTGTTTTAGTGGAATCACAATTGATGTTCGTTGAGTACAATTAAATGGATGAAATATGTTTACAATCAAGAAGCGGTTTCTGTGGATGTAGCCTTCCTTAATACATGGCAAACAACTGCAATTTTGTCATTGAAAATTTAGTCGTCCAGAATAGTCCTACATGTATTACAGTGCACACATATACGTACACATGCTGTACACAAAAAATGCCTATACCGTATACCTGTGAATATTGACGCACATCTATGGTGAAAGGAAGTTCTAAAAATGATTTGTAGCTTAGAATAAAAAAATATTTGTTTCTCAATACAGAATTTGTTGGGAGGATGAGAAAAACAATTGATCTTTGATCACCATACACAAAGAAAGTAAAAAAAAAACCCTAACCTTACTACCGAGTGAGAAGAACACTTAACTAACCTACTCTCTTTAAAAAAGAAAAAACAAATACACGAGTAAATTTGGACACTCTTTAAGGAGTGAATTTACAAAAAGGATGAATTTAAATTGAATTTCGAGTGAATATGTGTGGTTTTCATTTACTTTGGAGTGAAAAATCATATTCACCCGAAATTCACTTTAAATTCACTTTTTGTACATTCACTCTTTAAAGAGTGAACAATTTCATTTTTTTTAAAGAGAGTAGCTCTGACCTCAAGCAAACTTTTTTTAATTAATTAAAATGTTATGAGTCATTTTTGGTCACATGAAGGAGACAAAAATGAATAAAGTCATCTAAAACGAGTATTATGTGTTTTAATTCGTAACATGCCAGAGGATTTGATCCCCTATGGACTTTATATGTATTATTCGGTGCAGATCTGCGACTTCGGCACATTATGAGCAAAGAACATTAATCAGTCTAATAACTTGATCCACCCTGTCCATTGAGTTTGATTAACGAATAAAAAGAACCTTCCTAAAATGTAAATGTCAAATGCATCTGTTTCCATGAGACATGGTACATTGGTCTAAAGAATCGTTCAATTATTTAACAACGATTTTCTAGGTAAATTAACTACTATATGAGATTCGTGATTAGGGAGAGGCAGTTTATTTCCGCTTAGATAAACATTGCACAAATAACGAGTCGCATTTTTCGTAAAATTGTTGGCTAACATAAAAGTAACATTCCAATTAATATCTTGGAATTTTCAATGAACATAACTTAAATGACACTCTCTGAGACTTATATTTATATTTGATATTTTATGAGGTTCAATCAAAAGGACAAAATCCAACTTAATGATGGTTTGTACTATTGTGACCATGTGAAAAAGGATAAAATATAACGTAAATGTTTTCGTAAAGGTTGAATTCATATCTCATTTATATAGGCCTATTCATATTGTATTTTAACTCATAAGTCTATCACTGACTTTTTAATGTTTATGATTCATGTGTTATATAGTATATTGTTAATTTCTGTCATATTCTCCATCTTTCCTCATTTATTTTATACCTCATTGGTATTGACTTATTTAATTCTGGGAACCCGATTTAGAATGGGACCCTGAAATTCAAACGTCGTTTTAGATTTGAATGATTGTTGTGACATGTACAAATCTTTCTTTTTTAAATGACCGAGGGCCATCTCGGGGACTATAGTGTGACCACATATTGTGGTTACACTGTGAATTTACACAAAAGGCAATTATCACCTACTATGATAGTAGATAGCCGCAGTCAATATTACAACATCCTCTAAATCTTGACTTTTCCAAATACATGTTTAACGACAACTTGTTTAATTGTCATATTCGGTTTCTGTTCCCGCACATTTGCACTAGCTCGTAAAACTCTCTTTGACCTTTTACACAACATTCTATGTTTGAACAAAATTATTTGCTTAATGGACAAATCATATGAACACCTGTAATACAATGTTCAGACGTATATAATGTAAATGAGCAACAGGTTAATATTCTAAATGTAAAATCCATCTGAAAGAGTTGAAAGAGTTTCTTAATATATATTTACATGCATGGTATAAGTAGTTGCAATGCTACTCTTTCTTCTCTTTCAAGAAACTACGAAATTGCAACAGTAATGATATTTCATACATCTTCATTCACCATACAGATCAAGCTACTGTCACTCTTTCAACACGTGGCTCAACATTTTTCAAGCACTAACAAGACATGAACAAGTTTATCATGGCAGTAAAAGGGTTGACAAAATACTTATATTGTGATTAATTACAGAACGAACAGAACGAGCTCTTCTTCGAATTGGTTTCGAATTACACCCCTACTCCGTTCCGCTTGTCTAATTTCACTGACTTCACTTCGTTTACATGCGTCGACGGTGTAGCGGTAGGGTATTACGTCCAAATGATGTGTTCGTCATTGCGTGCAATCGATACAATCTTATTAGCCTGTGCTATCGTTCTCATGTTCGTGTTTATATTGGCTTAAAGAACATTATTACATCATTATGACGTTATTTATGATCTTTCCACATCGATTGGTACTGTACATGATGTTGCCTGATCTGTTAACTACGTATTTTCCTGATATTCGAGAAGCCCTAGAAAGTATTTAACGTGGAGTTTCGTGTTAAATGCATTTATTACGTCATAGATTCTTATCCCATAATTCGTCATCTCATTTGTGACATATCACTGGTTAACTTGGGATTTTCCATTGCTTCCTCATCAGCGAATCCTTTTCTAATAAATTTCGACTGAAGAAATCCAAATTAATTGTTTAGGTAATTTACATCAATCTCTAAAAGAGATTTAAAACAAGTCAGGTAAAATCGGCGTTTCTGTTTCTATACCTCTGCGTATTTGTATATAAATATATGTACAAATATTTTATCATTAACCTGTTGCCTCCGAGATTCTGAAAATCCCATAGAATTAACATAGGGCACATCCGGTTCCCGCAGCCAACGGGTTAACATTGTGGAGCTTCAATTTAAAAAATTGTCAAACTTTGATATCTGAGCTACATAGTAGTGTTCAAATGGACAAATAAACACCCTAGAATACAAAAGTTTGGAAAGTTACACTGCCAACGCAAGTTATACATGAATAAACAATAAAACTCGGGGCGAGTTTTGTTAACCTAGGTGTACACACAGTAAGTCTATGGGAGGAAATGGGCAAGTGAATCTGGTCAACTTACGATTTTCACTTTTTTAAAGCACTAAATAATCATTTTGAAATACAAGTTTTTCAGGGCTTCATTTTTAGACCTCATCAAAGACACTGGTAGCATGGGGAATCATGTAGCTCAGATTTTTTTTTAACTGTGGTAAATGTTAGCCAATACCATTAAATGATTTGAGACCGAGGGTATTTGTCATCCAGTTTCAGCAGAAGGAGATATTCCAAATTCATACCATGTACATTTATTGCGTGAATCTGGAAAAAATATTTTAAAAAAGAGACAAGGTCCCATGTATATCTAAAATACCTAGACTCAGATTCAGATTCATTCAAATTCATTACTTTATTGTTCCATAGGAAATTCACTTTGTTGACATTTTATTGACATTACAAATATATATATACATACTTACTTTCGTTTTACTTGTAAAGATATAATAATGATAATGACTTAGTAATTATAATTACTGTAACGGGAAATTATTATTTTTTATTCGTATATCTATGTATTGTGAAGTATAATCAAATTCATTATACTATGTCACTATAAGTAGAAAAAAATCACATCGCTTTACAAGGCAACCGATGATCTAAAGCAACGTTTGCTTTTGTCATCATCATCGTCGTGGTCGACCACGGTCGTAAACATTGTTGGCGATGGTCCTCCACTGATCCCTGTCATCCATTATTTGTCCCAGTTCATCAAGGTTAAGTCCTGTATCTCTGGTGATCCGGTTTATGTAGTTAGTAGCCGGTCTTCCACGCTCCGTTTTCCTTGTGTTGGTGTCCACAGTACAAGTTTTGAGACTGGTTCATGAGTACTTCTGTAGCAGTGCCCGGCAAATTTCAGTCGTCTCTTCTGGAGTATTTGAAAGATTCTTGGTGTATCTCCATAAATTTTTTGAAGTGTTGGGTGGTCTTTCCAACTAATATTTAATACTGTCCGAAGCATACGTGTATAGCATCCGTCAAGCCCTTGCTCCAGATTTTGGGATAGAGTCCAACACTCAGCACCATACAGAAGAATGCTTTCCACTGTTGCCTTAAAAAGATTGATCTTCATTTGGCGTGGTAGGTTAGACTTCCATATGAGATTCATTTTATTATTGCTTTTGTAGTGGATGAAAAAAGAATGGAGTTACCAAAACGTGACAAAATATCGAATTGAAATACAATGGAGAGGATGTGTTCAAGTTCCATTGTATCAGAACGCACAGACAGCGGAGATGTCGTCTATTTCTGATAGTCTCTTGCAGGTTAGTCGGCGATGAAGGTCTTTATATAGTACACGATTGATGAAAGTACACGGTAAGAACATGAAGAAAGAACGGGGATGTCCAGTGCACTTTTGAGCGGATCAGATCAGAATGTGTTAAAGGGAGGCTTGCATCCAGCATTGGTTTCAGTGACTAGGGGCCTGAGACCTCAGGCTACAGTGCAAAAAGGTAATGATTAGATTGTCAGATATAGTAATTTGAGGAGTTTGAATGGCTTTACACCAACAGCTACCGGGGTTTCACCTCTGGACCACCGGCAGGTGTGATGCCCTTGGACCCCCTCCAGAAACTCACAGGATAAGATCCCCATTTCCTCACGGGACTACTGGTAATGCCACAGTACTGATAATGGCCAGAGCATATTAGGCACTTTCTAAACTTGGGGTATTATGTTAACTTCTCCTCATATTCCTTACTGCTAGTTTCTACGACCAATCAATTATTTCTTACCCCAAGTCGAATCGTTCGTAGATAAAAAGAATCCGTCTTACTAGCCCTGCTAAGTGAAATGTAAATGTCACTCGCGTAATTTTATCGTTCTCTGGTATCAAATGCTTATGAACTTTGTGGCAAGATCACAAACTGTATACGCTAGTGTGTCACGGATGCGCAACCTTCTGCCAAAGTCGCGACCACGATGATTTATCAAAATTAATCAAATAGAGCTGCTCTTTCTCCGGCTTCTGTGGATGGTATTTTGTTTCGCCCATTTCTGACACGGCATTTGCATAAGCACAAATTGAATTACATTCATCATGTTCGCTTGTGGAAGATACGTGCTTTATTGAACGTTAATGAAGATGAGGTTTGTTCATCCGTCTGTCAGCACAAATTTAGCATTGCAGCCTGAAGCGAAACGATAGGAGGGACGTAAAATATCTCGTCTACCTATTCGAGTGGAGCCGGCAGCGTATTCACCATCACAGCATCATTTATTATTTTTATGATGGCATGAAACTGTTGATGAAATGGAAACAAAATGGTATATGAATAATTGTTCTATTTATTTGTGTAAAGCGTGAAGGTTGTTCAGCACATTCCATTTAGCTTTGAGGAGATTAAAGTAACTCTGTATTGAATTAATTGTATCATTGTGTAATTGTGCGATGAGCAAGTAATGATTCATAGAGCACATGGACAAACACACACAGAGACAGACATACACAGACACATACCTCTAATATATGCTTAAAGTTGCATAATTTATAAAGCATGACAACCAACAACATATACTGGAAAGCGAAATATTTGTTCACGTTGTGACATTACTAGTACTGCTATAATAAAAAGTTTGTTCTTGCCACATGTAGTGTTTTAAGCCAACTATCAAGCTGTAATTCCACTTCAATGAATATTGAATAATATTTAGTAGTTCCCACTGTATGTAGTACTTGGACACAAAAAATGCAAATAAACAAACATCAGTACATCATTTCCAATGAGACAGTTGTGTATGTTTACCGTATTAGAAATATATTTGTTCGAAACTACTTTTAGTGCCCCTAGCCATGTCCCCATTGGAAATTGTCACCAATCGCCATAAATAAATCCAATATAAATGCGACAAACAACAGATTTTGCTATTCCATCTGTTGACATTTTGAATATTAATATGAAATGATGCGATCACAAACTTGTATGACGACGGGTAACATAGTTCAATCCAATTCTCGTATTTATTAAAAGTTACAGTGTTATATTTATGGCAGATAAAATTATACACCCATTGCCTGGGACATACACAAAGCCTGTTTTTTTTTTCATTGTTACATTGTATTTTTCCATCATGTAAACCCCCCCCCCCATAAAAACAAAACAAAACAAAACAAAAACGCAGAAAAAAAACCTCATAAATTTAATTACCCAACAATTTCGTTATACGACGTTCATTTGAAACCACAAATTCCCAAAGGGGAGAACAAATTCCAGGAAATAAACGAATAAGAATTTGATAAGTCTGAAATAACATCCTTGAGGCCAGCTTTATTGAAATTCCCGCACCTGTCGCAAATACACGTCTCGGAACATTTTGATAAAAATTCAGTTGATGTATTCTCATAGACCTACGATATAACGCCGACTATAGTATTGGGAAAAGGCATCACTACGAGCAAGTTCTTCGGCAAATCGACAATGGGAAGTACAGGTCTTGTGAAAATCTTCCCATTTCAAAAGTATATCTGACAGTTACTATATACGTCAGGGGCGTCGATCCGTGTTTCGAATGGGGGGGGGGAGAGCAAAATTGAAAAAAAAAACATGTCTACAATTTTCGGCGCGCTCTGCGCGCCAAAATGTAAAGCAGAATTTGGCGCGCCAAGCGAGCCGAAAAATTGACTATTGTGTATGTTTAATAGTATTTTTGTAATATGTCTAATGGTTTTCAAGTGCTTTCCAATGCGTTTTAAAACATATATTTGCATTTTATATTATAAAATTTTCAAATTGTCAAAATTATGGCGGGGGGTTGGGGGAAATCGATATGTTTGCCCCCCCCCCCTATATTTTCATTGGTGGGGCGATCGCCCCCTGCCCCCACGATCGACGCCTCTGATATACGTCTACACCTTTACATACACCAATCATTTTGTGTTTAGCACGTCACAGATGGATATTGAAATATTAAGTGGGTAAATTGTTGAAATAAAATATAATTATTCTTGAAAATAAACACCCTCTTTTCACGTACTTTTGTCATCTCTTTATCAAATCGTAAAAACAAATATTTCTAAAAAAAAATGTAATTGCAGAGAATTCATTTTTACAATTTACCAAAACTGTACCTTGGCTTAAATATTAGTTATAATTTTTGCACTTTGACTTTCTACTTGATTCTTTTTTGTACCTACAAGTACGCTCAAACACAACGAGCATGAGTTTTTGCAAACAAAAAAACAACAACAAACAATTTCCATGCATAATATAGTCTGTTGTTTTCCATTGTTCCCATCAAGAGATAACAAAGTACATGCGTGCTATTTATAAACCCTTCTTCCTTAGCACTATCAATCATGGTTTTATTTGTTATTTTTGTGTGTGTTTTCTTTCCTCAATAATGCCAATATACTGAAATAAATCGGTACCAAAAGCCTAGGGAGCATGGTACATTACGTTTTGATAACCATGTATTCGTATGGTTTGAAGAAACGCAGACACACATCAGACAGACACACCAAGGGACAACTCCTTGGACACTTTGAAACGCAGCGACATACACATTACGAACAGACCAACAGCTTGGAAATCCATTTAGAGTAATCTCCTCGCTTATTCCTATTTAAGCAGTGCCCTGAGACCGGTGGAAAGGAATTGGCTACATTACTGTTGGCTATCCAAGTGCAGAATTCCATTAATTTTTTACTAACGTGTCCGAATCAGACTACACAAGTAATATCATGCTACTTACACGAAGGTTATTTGATTTTAAAATTGCATCATGTTCCATGAACTAATCATTTTAAAGCCTTTCTCTGTCAATAGGTGACATGGTTTAGGATTGATGCATTTGCAGAAAGTATTACGGTCCAAACTGGTCCATTACATTCCGCTATCATTGCCCTACAGCTGCACCCAAGGAGGGCAATAACTTTGGGTATGGACCTTCCCTTCTGAACCGAACGGTAGTTTACTTTCTAACTACGTTTTGGTGGTTTTAATTAATGTTGCTGAATGCGGGACGGATAAGCTGGAAATATTCCCCATCGTTTCTGGGAAAGCAAGGTTTTCCTCGTATTGATCCGACAGTCCCCTGTTGTCTGTTGTCAATGGGGTTTTCCCCTTTCTCTGACGAGGAAAAAAATGTATACTTTCATTCGTGTACACTACGTATTGTAAATTTGTATGCTCAGAATATTATGTTAATGTTATTGTTCATGTAAATGTATAAATTACACTGCTCCTATCGTGTGTGTGTATAAAAACGAGAGTAATAAACAGAAGGAATAAAATAAGTAATTTGGTTGGTGATTAGTACAGATATTCAGCTCATTGCATTTCCATTATGTGTGGCTATTATTAGATCATATATTTTCTAGGAATGTACTACAAAGACCCTTTTCGCTTGTTTTCTTTGATTTTTTTGTTACATCCTGTCATAATGTCTAATGTATTTCTGCTACCCCTCACCTTTCAGGTCCCAGATTTAGAATTTCACATTTTTTAAAATTGCAGTATAACTTGGTGTACTAGTTCCATGGATTACAGTGGCTTTGAAGAACAGTGACGTCATCAAACCGCTTTCTGTACAGTGTATCTGGACAAAACTGTCTAAACTAATGAACGTCGCATAGTGAAACAGCTTCCTTCAACTTCATATACTGCAACATGCGACACGCACGCACACACGTCATATAAACACCATGCCCATATACACATACATACATACTTACATACATACAAACATACATGCACACGTGCACACACATGCACACACATGTACACACACTCGCTTACACACATTAGAATACATACACACATACAAACAAGCAAACGTATACAAGCACATACTTAAACAGGGCAGATAATGCATTGTTAATAACAATTCAATATTTTGAAAGTGAGAGACATTGGATGCATAAATTACATGTTTTAGATGTATTTTTATTTATTTATTTTTTTTTTTGGGGGGGGGTACACCGTGTGTGTATAAAACTGCATCATGACTAAGAAAGCATATCTGCTAAAGATGTTAACTTCGTATAGTGATTTCAGTCAGTCTACTCCATTCGAGTGTGAATGAGTTTGAACACGTGGATTCGTGTGTGTCTGCAAGTCGTTGTTTATCTTCTGTCGGTGAGTGTGTGTCTCTGTGTGTGCGCGCGTGTGTGTGAGAGAGAGCGTATTTATGTGCGTGTGTGTATGAGTGCATGTGTATGTGTGTGTGTGTATGCGTGTGTTGGTATTTGTATGTGTGTATGTTTATGTGCGTGTGTGTATGAGTGCATGTGTATGTGTGTGTGTGTATGCGTGTGTTGGTATTTGTATGTGTGTATGTGTATGTGTGTGTTTGTGTATGTGTATGTGTGTGTGTGAAATGTGTGTGTGTGTTTATTATGCGTGTGTATGTGTATGTGTTTGTGTGCATGTGTAAAATACAACGTCGATACGAATTTCAAGTGATTTCTCCGAATTGAATTCAAACAATTTGACTAATCCCATAACGTTCACTGCCTCAAAGCATAGAAAGGAGGAAAACACACATATTTACTCGTTTGTCTTTCCCTCTGTGGGTAAACTACGTAAGTTTGGCTCCCTTTATTTTGTGCACTGATAATCCGATCTATTCGTTGTAAATGTATTTACAAATAATCTACTATCTCTGATATTGTGATCTTGATCCATACTTTTTTTTATTATGTATAAAAAATAAAAAGTGGATTTTTTTTCTTTTGACAATATTTAAAAACATAATAAAATATGATTATATTGAGTCTATTCAGCTGTAAATATAGTTAAGCGCGTAGACACCCTGTCAAGGATATTATGCGCTCTATAAGAACTGTGATATTATTATTATTATTAACGTAGTATCAGATCGTAATTAATACGGTGTATTCAGGTCATAGCCAAATATTGGCATTGAATGCATTCTGCCACTTACATTAAATATGACGTATCATTTCACTGTTAACAATAGGGTGTATATATCAGTCTGAAGTAAACATAATGGTCATTAGTGTGTATGATATCCCGTAATCTACACCACGCCCATTTCTTTGCTGACTGTAAAGTCCGTGTAATGTTACTTAAAACCATACCGATAATGATTGATAAATGTAGGCCTGTGTTGTGCTGTCTAAAAATGGCCGCTTTGTTATCACGGAGTTCGCTTGCCTTTAATATCATTGATACTGAGTTTCGTTACCTTTGAATGCATCTTAATAATTCCATTTCAACTACGCATTCAAATAGAAGAATCGTCGAACTTGAAGGAATTATGGAATGGAAATCTAAGTAGCATGTTGTCATGAAAGATTACCGTCATTACTCAGGCTTTTATCATGATAACAGAGGCTGCATGACATAGGTCCATCAGTGTAATTTGTTGCGTGCATAGATATTTCAAAACAGATCGTGTAACCACGCTTGATGTATATACAAACATATGTTTGTCAGTTATATCACAACAAAAACCTTGAAGTGTTCTTTCACTAAGATGTCAACGTCATAGAATCACAGTAAGAGATCGAACATTTTCTTAGAGCAGCCTAGTTTGAAGGATGGATTTTCTATCAGTAGCTGTTGATGGAAGGTGACAAGTTTATATTCAAAATAAACAAACTAGAGCCTGAGAAGAACAGACCATAAAGAAACAAATAAACACAGAAACATACAAACAACAAAAGAAATGATAAAAGAAACAACTGAAATCAAAATACACCTGCTTAAATGGTTTCAAATGATTGAATATTTACAGGTAACACAATTGGTTTTAACACTGAATTACGCTTAAGATGTGTCCGCAGGGGTGCAATTTTAAGGCGATTTGAATCAACATATTTCCTAAACACAGTACAAAAATAGGTAAATAAGCCAGGCAAATATTTTGTACTTTTTTTTTTAAATCAAGAAACGAGTTACACACATTCAATGAAATATGTGCCACCAAATAGTTTGTAATCAAGAGGAGAGCGGTATTTTGCCTTGATAAATGTGTTCTATTTATATGAAACGTATCCCCACATATTCTCTTTGACTCTTATAGTGTTTATCTGACAGTAACATTTCCCTTTGGAGGAAAAAAAAGGCATATTTTCTTAAGTTTTACATTGACAAGGTATACTTTACTACTTCTACTACTACTACTACCACTACTACTACTACTACTACTACTACTACTACTGCTACTACCACTACTACTTCTACTACTACTACTACCCTACTACTACTACTACTACTACTACTACTGCTACTACTACTACTACTACTACTGCTACTACTACTACTACTACTACTACTACTACTACCACTACTACTACTACTACTACTACTACTACTACTACTACTACTACAA
>JZLH01S0251803.1:44730-61393 GCA_001188425.1 Eucidaris tribuloides
CAACTTACGATTTTCACTTTTTTAAAGCACTATAAAATAATCATTTTGAAATACAATTTTTTCAGGGCTTCATTTTTAGACCTCATCAAAGACACTGGTAGCATGGGGAATCATGTGGCTCAGATTTTTTTAACTGTGGTAAATGTTAGCCAATACCTTTAATGTATTTTCTACGGTATAAAGAGAGAAAGCACCACTTTTTAATGGTTGTTTTACGTATTTGTAGTGATAATGTATTGACCAATCAAGGTATTTACGGTAATGTAATTGCTTTTGAAGTGTAATGGTCGATTTATCGATCTGAAGAGGATTCTAAAAAATGTACATCCACTCTCTATAAAAAAAACTGCAGACAGAAAATTAGAAATGGTTTGAATGCATTATATCAGCTGTTTGTGTAGTACCTGGATACCCAAGAGACAAACAATCTAGGATTTTTTTTATCTTCATACTGAAAAATACCCGGGGGGGGGGTCACTCACCACATATTGTGCTACCCACGCGCGTCCACACACTTTAAAAATGGACCCTAAATGGCGTAAGCCCCGGAGAAACCCGGTCGAAAAACATACCCTAAATGGCGTAAACCGGGTAAAAAATATGCCCTAAATGGCGTAAACCCCGCGTAAAAAAGGTAAAGAAATATACCCTAAAGGCCTAATTTTTAATTAAGTATACCCTAAATGTCGAAAAAAGCAGTTGAAGCTGAAAAACACCCCCTTTTTTTTAGGAAAACGTCGACAACGTCAAAGGGCTGAAAACAGACCATTTTCGACGCTTTTTGTGGACGCGCGTGCGTCGTACGTGATATGTTGAGTGACCCCCCCCCCCCGGGTGAAAATACGCCATTATCAAAATATATCTGGATTTCTACATTCTTATCTTAACTACTAACTTCTTGGAATTAACAGTTGTATCCAAAATCGAATAATATAGAAATCTTTATTTTTTTCAGCCTTTTATTTGCTACATCTTCGATATAGGCGTACAATCTACATAATAACAACCTTGTCATTTTAATTAAAAAACATGCAATATAGGATTTGTGTGATTTCAAAACAAGTTTAAGACACTTGACTACATGTCAATTTAAAATATACAAGTTCCCGCACTACTACAGGCAATTTAAATGGGATTTAACTAGAATTATACATTATTTACATATTTAATGTACATGCTCTATCCCGCAATTAAAACGTGAAATACGACAGAACCGAACATTTGCACAGCGTTGTGGTCAGCATACCGTCAACAAAGTTGATTTCGCGTATTATGAATATCACGCTCTGATTTCGAGCAAAAAATCGGAAAAATGCTAATGGGCGCGCACAACGCAACAGGGCTCACTCCTTCCTCTCTGTAAGGGCCGTTTCTATTCGATAGTCACCAACCTCCTACGTGACGTAGCTAAGCTGGGGAGCCTGTATCTCATCACTCCGGCGCTGATATTCGCCTGGCGTTCCTAGTTGTATTATCGGCTCACTTCGCGTCTGTGTGTTGAACAGACAACACCACTATCACCTCGGCTCTTCGTTTCGATCGATTACTCTTTACGCTGCCGGATTCTCAGATTGATAACTTTATCTTTATCTTCTTCAACATCTATCTCTTTACGCCACACCACCCCGCTGATTATATGTAATGGATGAGCTCATGGATGCGTGAGGCGGGGTACCGTGAACGCTGGTCTACTTTGGTGTTTTGGTAAGCCGATGATCTGTGTATATATTTTATCTAACTGGATCGGATAGTATACGGTCAGTTGCAGTAATCTTATTGAAGGTTTAGAAAAAAAAGTAGTAATTTATAATTCAATAATGCCGCTCAATCTGACATTCAACGAAGAACGGGTACCCAGGGTAAGTCTTGCACGTGACTACAAAAAAAAGGGTATAGTTGGTACAATTTAAGGTCAACTTCTTACATTAATCAATAGTGAAGGCTTTTATCTGTTTGCATGTTGTAGCATGGGAAATTCGTTTTCGAAATATAAAAAAATATACATAATCTCCCAGCTAAATAGCACAAACTGGAAACGTATTTATTAAATAAGACAAACACATTTTGATAGACATCACTGTTTTAGTTCGCGGTATTCTTAAAGAAAGGGAGACGTTCAAAATTAGGAAAAAAGAAATGTGATAAGAAATGGAGTCCATCGTCAAACGAATATGTATGGAGGAATGTTTGTTATATTTATGAAGGTAATTCAATTATGAAACGAATATACGAGTCATAATTCAGTAAACAAATCCCTACTTATGCTTATGAAGAAAAATCATATGTTTTATTGTATTGTATTGTAGACAGTGCTTTACATCTACCATCCACAAAAGGATTGAGTGTATTCAATCCTCAAAGATTTTACTCACAATGAAATAGTGGATTTCTAACAAAGTGAGTTTCCAACGAAGTTTCATACTTCTGGCTGACTCCAGGGATGTCAAGTGGACTTAAAGTTGCTCCATAAAGAGTTAACTCAGTGAGATTCAATCCAGACTGCCTAAAATGCACAAGATAAAAAAAAATGTACAAGGAACTCAGTTGTCAGCCTGAAGTTGTCCCTTAAAGGTATTATTTAACAATTATTTACAGTATAAAAATCTACACAATCAATCCTTCATGTTATAAATGTCTACAATGAGGTGAAAAAATGAAGTCGTGTAAATGAACTTGCAGTACAAAAACATCATTTAGTGCTTTAAGAAAGTGAAAATCTATGTGTACCCGGTTTTACTATACACTATACTGTCTCACAATTAAGAGTTCACGTGATGCTTAAGTCACGTATGAAATTTATCCGTAAATATCTTGCTCGTGGCATTATAACTTTCCAACGGTTTTGTAAGGTGTTTGCTAGCCCATTAAAGTACTGACATGTAGAACAGATATCAAAGTTTGACTTTTTTTTATTGTAAATGAACCTCCACAATGTTAGCAAATATCTTTAAAGTGGTAAGTTGTGCACTTTTTTATTATATTTTAGAGATAGGGGCAGAAGGTTATTACTTTTTTTAATTGTTTTGTAATTGTGACTCCCTTACCTTCAACGACATGAGATATCTGAAATATGTTAGTCCGGTACTTGAGTCCAAACTCCTTGAAATGATTTTGCATGCTCAATCCAGGCCATGCTTCCTTCAGCTACTGATCACGTGTTATATTTCATGATCAGTAGTCTATAATATTATACGTGTATGCATTATCAATACCTCTGAACATGCCATTATTCTTAGTCACGTCCAATATATATTGTGCTTTCAATAAAGCGGCTGTACTTTTATCACTTACCTATAAAGTCTTCATTTAGGCATTACACATTTAGCCGGCCAATATTACAACTATAAAGTGTGCATTACGCGAAGCAATATACAGGTATAATGATAAAGCCGGCTGCCATTTTCAATTTATTGCACAGCAGCAAATACCCCTATGGTTGAAAAAAAAAGAATTAAATTACAGAGTTGTTCATATTACGGAGAAGCAAAAGCATCTAAAATCCCTGGCGCAAATTATAATTACCTTTTTGCTGAGTTGAATCATTGTGACCGCCATCTGGGATATACATATAAAATTATTTGTTCCTGAATTTCGACGAAAAGGCCTGGTATTCGATCATATTTGTAATCAACACGACATGGTATTAAATCCATGTGCAATACATAAAAAACAACAACAATAAATCAAAATATAAAACAATTGCATTCATACCGTTAAAGATTAGAAGAAAAAAAAATACATTATCACTCGGGCCACATGGGGTGTAATTCCACACAAACAACGAATAAAACCAATATATAGTTTTTCTCGCACATAATTCATAGACAGATTATTGCAGTGGCAGTGAGCAGTATTAATATGAGACCATTTTTTTTTCTCTCTCGCACGGAAGAAATAAATTATCATTTTCCTCACTAATCCGTTTCATTTAAGCAGACAAAAAGTCATCAAATTGGCTTATTGTACAACGATTATCATGACTTATCATGACCAATCTGCCGAGGACAAATTTTACATTGCAAACGGTTCTTCTATTGTGAAATATCTTTTTATATTGAAACTGATCATTGTCAGTACTAATACTCTCTTGATTGTGCCCAATTATGCTTAAATCAACTCTGGCTTGAGTACCAAGAGATGCATATATCCAAGTATAATGACCTGTAATATCTGTAGATCTCTTGATTGAAATACTTGTCATTGAGAGACATGAATAGTTTTCATATCAAAGAGATTAGTCTCTCAGCTACAGCTGATGCTTGATTGATAAAACGTACTTCTGTGTAGGGTCGGCTGCGTGTGTGGTGGTGGTTGGATGGGGGGGGGGGAGGTTGGAGTCAACCCATTTGAAATTCTCTTCTAAAACATTTAAGAAGTTTCTGTTATTCAGTCAGTGTTTCATGTTTTCTTCAAATGTTTCTGAGCAAATTTGTCCAATCAAGTTTTATATGGAATTTACGGTTGGCAAATTCGTACACAATTTCAGAAAATCTTTCAATATCACAATCGAAATGTTTAGCATAATGTCAATAGAATAATACAATCTCATTGCAAATTTTCTGTCTCCTTCTCCGCCTCTCCCCTCCCCCTTCTCATTCCCCTTCTTTTTTTCCTCCTTCTTCTTCTTCTTCTTCTCTTCTCCTCCTCCTCCTCCCTCCTTCTCTTCTTCTTCTCTTCTTCTTCTCTCTCTCTTCTTCTTTCTTCTCTTCTTCTCTTCTTCTTTTCATCATCTTTCTTCTTCTTTCTCTTCTTCTTCTTCTATCTTTCTTCGTCGCGTCTTCTTCTTTTTTCTTCTTCTTCTTCTTCTTCTTCTTCTTCTTCTTCTTCTTCTTCGTCACAGACAAGGACTTACAATATCTTTAGAGATACACTTTTCCAATGCGTATTTAGAAAATACTATTATACTAGTTATTACACTAGTATATGGAATACTTCAATCAACAAAACGATCAAACTTCAAAATTGAATTAAATTGACAATTTTGTGTGTATCAATTTTCTGTAATCCTACCAGCTATTTACAGAAACCAATTGAGAACATAATATTCTGGACTGAATTAAATCTACCAATTATATAAGAAATGACTGTTATTCTTTCAACAGGAATATGACGTAATTGAATAATGTACGCAAGTTAAATTACTTTTTTTATCATCTTGCTTTGCATTTCCTATTTGTTTTCCTGAGAGTGTTCACTTGTTTGCCAACTGAAAAAAGTGGGAAGTTTACTTTATCAAATTACTTTATTCAAGAGTGCAGAGTTGAGTGAATTTTCAGTAGATAAAGAGTAAATATCAGTGTATTAATTACTTTTTTTTTTGCTAAAGGGAGTATTCAGGTGTTTCAGGTGGACCCATGGGGACCTTTGTTAATAATTCCATAAAGAGTAGAATTCACTTGAAATCTCCAGGAATTTAAATATTTTTAAAGATCATAAACGGTAATCTGGTTCAATAATTTTAAATGAGGGTTTCTCTCTAGATGTAACCATACAGGAGGCTCCTCGTATTAAAAACTAAACACGCAAGTGTTATCATAATACTAGCTTTCAACCAAGTATTTACGATTTATGTTTACGTTATTGTTCTACAGTGGAACATGGCTTATATCATATACATGTACGCCATTTACTTCCAGAAAGAGATGGGTGTGATTATATCTCCATTCGCAAGTTGCCGAAATTTATAATGAGAAGATTGAATGAACATTTATCACTAAAGTCTTAAACTAAACAAAACAGAATTTCTGAAAATAAGTCTCTTCGTTAAGTTTCATTAATTATTTTTTTATGCAAAATAAATAGATCCAGTTTTCTGCAAGATGATGTGAAATGTCAGAAAAAGTTGAATACATTGAAACGACTTAACTGTAATTATTTCCACTAATTTTAAGCATTACCACGAAAAAATTGTATGAAATATGGAAATTCCACAAAATGACACTGACATAGTGTCTATGTAAGGAGAGATGGTTTCTCAGGAACGCGATTTCGCAGTAACGTTTGGAAGAATCATTCCTGCTTAACGTTATGTAGAATTACCCAGCTACTTTTAAAATTTCAACGAACATCAATGCAAATCACGAAGACAACCTTTAAGGGTGAATTCTCACTTGTAGTGGTACACGCATACCCATCGTGTCTGACGTACCCACATTTGATTCTGAATATAAACGCATTTCCATGCTGACATCGTGGAAGAGCATGATAGTGTAAGAGTTTCATGCATACAGACAATAAAATAAGCTGTTCATTTTCAACAACGGATTCATGTTCGAAATATTGGAACATCTGTTATAATGCCGCCAAATTAGATAGCAAAAACATCATTATCATGAAATTGCAAGATTCGTCTCCACAATCGACCATTGCAACCATGCTAAACCTGTTTACTTGTCGTGGTGCTGCCTACAATTACCAATGTTAATGAAAATGCTACATGTGAGAAATGAAATTTTTATGAGATTTAAAATGCTAAGCTCATGTATTTGATCACGTAAACATTATTGTAAATGCGTACTCCAGTTACCAACAAAATAATTCTTGTCTTCTGACAAAATATGGTGTTAACTTTTCTTCTGTAAATAAATCTCCTTTTGCAGTTGTATTTAAAATGGATGAGGAAACTATATACTGCAACCAGAAAAATACTGGCCCAGGCAGCTGGAATAAGAAAACGAAAATACTCATGATCATACCATCCAATGTAAGACAAAGAGTCGAAAATGGTCCCAATAGTGTAACAGACAATTTGAACCATGACGTAATCTCACGGGATTATTGCACGTCTTTAACATGTTTAATATTTCCTTGCATTATGGTAGACTTTTCCTGGGAAGTAAAACAAGTGTAATACGCCAATTGCTTCTTATATCATTGCACAAAAAGGTGAAATTTCGAATCAAGAAGAGCCGTGGTTTTGTGGTCCAGTTCATTCGTGATCTATTTCCTTGGGTGAAATTCTCGCTATCCGCATTAACCATTTTCACTCATACATGTCATAAGAGTAAACCCGTACAAACATGAAATCCATCTATAAATGGATATGATCCCACGCTCGAAGAGGGGGGGGGGGGGGGAGTGATGTGTGGAGTCATGTGAGACAGCTTTTACTCCGCTGTGAAAAGCTATAGACATCATCATTATCCTCTTTGTGTCATCAAATATTCCGCTAAGTTTTAAACTGTTTTCATTCAATAATAACAATGGTCAATTTAGATTCGCTTTGAGATGCCCGAGTGATGCGAGCTGGCGAATGTTAATTCCAAATACGTCTTTCGTAAACTAGTTTGACAACATTTATGGTCTGTTTACTTCAGTTGTCACGCAATTTCTTCACTTAAAATTTAAATCCGTTCGTCACAGTCACAGCGCACTTGGTGGCAAAAATAATTTCATCTTTTTGCAACAAAGAAGAATTTCATTCATTTTTATTGTGAACAGAAATGCTGATTTTGTGGGTGTGAATATGGATTTTACATGTATTTCCATACTTTTAATCTTATAATGAAACACTCACCAGCATACACCAACACGTGAATAAACACATAATTATCCAGCCAGACAAATAGTCACAAATGATTTTTTACCGTAAAAAAACACACGAAGAACACTGTGATAAACCACTAACACTTTTATTGAACACTTGGGACCAATTTGTACGATAATTAAGTGAATTTTCATAACTCTTTACACGCTGAATTCATTCTGAGGGAATAATAATGACAATTGTTCTGTTCATATTTTCTTTGAATTTTGATTTCCTTATTACGGTATTGAAAATGGTAATTTTTCTAAGAGATGTTACTTAAGCACACTAGCTATTTTTAGTGTCTCCTGTACAAAGCTGAAAAGGAAAAATAATTATTACGATTGTTCAATTTAATTCTACAATTTTGCACAAATGCAACATTATCGCGCAAAGGGTTAAACAGAGACCAATTTGCTTTTTACATCTGTCGGTCATTTGATAGCGGAAACGAATTATAATAATTAAAATTGATCATTCTGAATTGAACATCTTTGCGACTTGTTACCAAATGACGATGTGGAAAGGCAAATGACTAAACTGAAAATTAACATTTACACGCTCTGCTCTTGAAGAGATGAAACTGAACTGAAAGTCGACAGAATTTCTTTAACTGTTTAAGAAGATGACTATTTGGGCGGCAACACCCATATTACCGAGTAATTTGTAAATGACATAGCTCATCTCACACGTGATTTAAATATCATGCGTTCAAGCGATGCAAATATTACTTTGATAATAATCACGGTTTGGCGGAGGAATGAGCCGTAGTTTTAACTCAGTGAACAGGAAGAAAATACGGAAAATTAGTGGAAACGAGGGCAATACGCTAATACCACTGAACCCAACGTCTTGGGTAATGGGTAACGTCCTACTTTCTCTCCGTGATTCGGAGAAAACATCCATGCATTTGCATAAACATTCGTGGATGTTGCAGGCATGTCTGAGATACCATCACTCTGAACGTGACAGGATGATCGTGACCACAATTATGTCTCGAACTCAGGGCAAGAAGTGGATTGAACGAAACATTGGGTTAATTTCCATTTAATTCAGCGGCAATTCATTTCAATTCCGCCGAACGTATTCGAAGTAATTTAGAATTAATGATGTATTGAACTCAGTGGCCCAGTTTTGTATACGTTGCGATACACAAATGGCAATCTCTACAAGGAAACCATCTCCCCAAAGCTCAACATTGAAAAACAAGATCAAGATAAGGAATGTTCTCAAAGGAATAGTGAATAATGGTGCAGAACGTCAGCATTCTAGTCACAAATGAATGGTTAACGTAATTTCCTACCGGATGAAGAAAATGGCATTGACTCGGCCCCAATAATTGGGTAATTTAGCTTTTGAGTGGGGATATAAGGAAAATATGTGATATGGATAATGACGTGTGACTTCATTTAAACTCACTATGTTGCGGATGCTATATACCTCCCAAAGAATGCCCTACATCTCGTATGTAACGCGACAACCGGCGAATGAACGTAAGAGTCATGTTACAGTGGGTACTATAATGATACACATGTTTTATCATTTTTCTCTCAAGCTTAAGGAGAAAGTAATTCCGCCGCTGCAATGGTCATATATGTTTTAAGTAATGATGGAGCTAGGGGATTTCCGTACCAGAAATAAAATCATGGCGAGAAATTGAGGTTTAAGCATCGATGCGTTTAGGTCTTTCCCCCGTCATATTATCACGCAAATAAAAGAACATTTTAACACATTCGAAAACGTCTGTTCTAGATTTGGGCGAGCCGAGGCTAGTTGTCGGTAGTCTGGCTGCCAGACGTACTGAATCAGTGAATGGACCGGTAGAATACATGTTTATATTCCGGCCGCTTCGCAGAGGCGAAGTCTGGAATTCAGACTAAGTTGTCGGAGGAGTAGAAGGGAGAGCGGATTAAAAATTGTATTAGTCCCGTAATGATAAATAAAGATTATACAGTGGCAACAAGTAATATCTACTCCATATCACTTACAACTATTACCAATAAATTCAATCATGCAAAATAAAGTGGTGTGAGGTGGGATATGAGCATAAGGGCGTAGTTTGATTCAGGAAGACTATTCACAATAACTAGTGTCGATTCCAGACCTTGCAACCCGTTTTTGTGTGAGTAACACTGCGAACCTGAATCGGGCGACAGGAGAAAAGTATATCAAGGCACTAGTCTCAGCCAAAGCAGTTGACTGAATATTGACCGAAGTATTTTTTTATGTATCAATAAAATCATGGGGTGGGTTAATCCAAACGAGTGGAAGCCAAACTACACAATGACCATAGAATGGAATTGTTTTCTCAGTAGTAATGGACATAGGGTTACAACCAAAATGACCCACTTTTCTGTCATGCGAATTAGTGATTAGTGATTTTTGATTAGTGTGATAGGTTCATGTTTTATACCTACACTCATGTATCTCGAGCGTCATTTCTCGCAGACGAAGAAACGGGCATCTGTCTATTGTTTTGCGTGGATGCCCGTAATTAGTTGTCTCTGTTTCAGACCATGCGGCCTTTTCTTCCTTCAAAAAGACGCACTTCCACCCACAACTTGTGACGCGACGAAAGTAAATCAAGTCATTAGTCTTAGTCAAAGCAGTTGATTGAATACAATAGATTCCGTATAGCAGAGGTTAATCTAAACGTCTGTAAGCCAGACTACAAAATGAGGTTATAAAGAAAGGGCGTGCTAGTCAAGACTTAGCATTGTACTAATTTTTTTTCAATATAGCTTCTGTCTGACATTTTGTTTTAGAATAATTATACTTGTCCAATTTTCATTAGACGAAAATCTGCACTGAAAAAAAAATCAAAGGATTGAACAATAATTTAGTGAAATGGAGCGCACGAACATGAAATAATACATGTAGGCCTACATAGAAAGTAGAATTATTGGAGCATTGCTACAGGAGACAATTAGAATCAGGGTAGCTATTTAATCTATGTGAAATGCTTTTGCTATGTACGTAATATGTGGCATTTGTTGTATGAAAGTACATTTAAAAGATCAACACGCGTGATACATGTCTGTAATTAGCCACACAGACCCTCTCAGACGGTGATTTATCATCATTTTTTAAACGCAGTCCATAGATTATACGCGTTCTACTTATCTCAAGTCACTACTAATAACCCCAGCGTGTGTTATTGCTGTCAGGTATTCAACTCATACTTCTTAAGCGTCATTACCATTACGACCCACGCGAAATATTAGTATACGCCTATTGAGCAGTTACTTGTGCAGTTATTCGTATAAAATTGGGTATTTATTTTCTTTTTCAAATAATATATGAGCCCAATAGGCATTGTAATTAAGAACAATCATCTACATCGAGAATCTTGAATCGGGATTGCACATAATTCTTGAAATTACATCATGTATAATGAGTTCTATATCGGCTTGGGAATGATAGTATGTTTTTCTTTGCAGTAATTCCGAAAAGATCGAAATACAAGTCATGTACCAGTCAAACTTGGTTGTCGTCATCAAATTTATCATCACAGGTCATGCACTCACTAAACACCACGTTCGTTTATCTTGGAGTAGACTCCCCTTTTCAACATTAATTCCCTGTGTGATATTAATGAAAATAACAGCTTACTAAGTGCTTTAGACTTTGTTTGAACAAAAAAATAAGTTATTTTTATGTAACATCCTTATGTATGGGAACGAAGAAAATATACCTTTGTTGATTTAAAAATTCGTTGCACTCTGTAGATTTACACTGCATTTAAAGACTTTGCCCTTAAATGTTAGTAACATGATTGGGAACACTTGAAAATGTCTCAAGAACCAAATGAGTTGAAATATATACCAGCTATACACTAGCAGGAGTGGATCTCCCAGCTGGGAGAATTTGTCTGTAATTTGTTTACTTAAGGAGAATCAAGCATAAACATAGGAGTATCTTTTTTTTCCGGGGACGATAAAAATAAACCCCATAGAGAGCCACACAGCAGGTTTCCGTGCTATGAGTGATATTGACATTATTTACTTTAGAATGAGTCAACGTTTGACTACAAGATTTTCACAGGAGAATCCTTGCATAGTTTACTTGATTCTAGAGTAGTTTCAGCCCAAGTTGAGGACTTCCCCCAATCATGTCATTTACCTTTAATATGTCAATTGCAATGAAGAAATATCTCATTTTATTTTTACCCTTCAAAATGGAAGATTGATTTTGTTTTTACTATTTCAGTACATTTCGTTTTGATTCTCATAACATGAAGCACCATGCGAAACCTGAAAATCAAACGTCCAATTGAACAATTTTAACACTTTGGCGATCACTACTGTTAATATACTCGGTCATACCAAAGAAACTTTTAAAAATGGTACCCTTCGCTGTTCTAGCCAGCTGTCTCAGCATCATGAGCAGAGAAGTAAAGTAATAACACTTTAGTTATGCAGGGCCTGCTGGAAGATCAGTGTATTGAAACTGAAGTGCTTACCCTGGTAAACTAGCGAGCTTAATTATTATTATTTAATTATTATTATCAAGCCCAACAGAAAAACTCCATGCTGGTATATAGACTGGTATATCTTCAACCAGTTGGTTTCACAGGTATTGTTTTATTCTCCCAAATATGTCAGCTAGGCCCTTAACAGCTTTTTCACGAATTGGGGGATGGGACAGACCTCATCAAATTCATAGTGACTAGCATTAGTAACCCAGTAAGTGATTATGAATTCTGGATGCACACGCGATTCATGACAACTATTAAATCACCATCCAATACAACTAATCCCATCAATACACAATTAACCTGCTACAAATATTGTAGCAATACTTGATTCTGACATTAAGATTTTTAAATAATGTAGAGATGCTGATTGAGCCTGGAGAGTATGGAATGAAGTCATTATAAAGCAGCGAGAACACCGGCTATGATATGAATTTAATTCGATTCGAGTTTTATTTCAAGTAAGAACTTATATTTATGACTCACCATATCCACTCGACAATAACTATCTCCTTGTCTATTGGAGCTGAATTACAATTGTAATGTAATTTACCGCGAAGCTGGTGATCAGGATTAGTTCTCCACCTCTAAATTATACCTACATCGGGAGTGGACACCGGTACTTGTGCCCCCAGGCTGAAGTGGGACTCAGTACACCAGCTTGGTGGGGCTTGGTGGTCACCCCTTTATATCTATTGGGTATGATGATAACAAAGCCACTCAAATGTTACTAGACTCAATTTCAATTCAATTTATTAGTCCCAAGAAGGAAATTTGTTGCATTTACATGCATATAAATACAATTACAAAATTTCCGACATTCACAAAGAAATAACAAATTACATTTATAAGCAGCGGAGTAAAACATAATACCTTATTTATACAATACAAAATTTTCATAATTTGTGGATTTGATTAAACAAAAATCATGCCTACAGAAACAGAAAAAATAGCATTCATCTGACGCCCCTGCTTGTCAAGGCAGAGTTTAGCACAAACATAATTTATGCATGTTAAGAAAAAAAAGCCAAAGCGAAGGAGCACAAAGCTGCAATCGACAAATTTTAGTAAGCATATTCCAAATTTTTCAATGAGAAAGAATGCAACTGTATCAAACCATGACGGTAGAGTTGCATGCCGACATTATTGTCAAAATTTCCTGCCAATGAAAGGAACAGACACCATGTAAGGCCATCAAACAACTAACATCCAGAGTAAAAAAACTTGACTTGAATCACATTATCCCAGGCGATAGAAACGATAGCCAAATGAATAATAGTAATAGAGTATGGGAACTTAAGTACGAACTTGATATTAAATTATATCTCAAATTAAATAAAATCAGCATTTATACACATTTAACCAATATTTCATTATAAAAAAATATAGCATGAACCAATAGAAAAATAGTCTTATCTGAGTGTGGATAGGGCAGACCTGGCGGTTACAACGAATCCCCCCATATCCTACCGCAATGAAGACCCTACACTACACCCAACCTAAGAAGCCGACCCCTATCCCACCCACGTATTGCGTATCAGGAATTGTTTTCATCTTGTTCTCACTAGCGAAATATCTGGATACAAATTGAGTGTTCATAAAAATCAAATGTTGTTTTAGCGGCTTACTGATATCGGACCAACTTTATCTTTCACTTTCACCGCAGAAGGTAATAGGGCAGTTCCTAGTACTAGTGCACAAAATGTCTCATTTAACCTAAAACATACCAGACTTGCATCTTTTTTAGAGGCTGCTTTATATATGACGACAATACATGGATTATGCCACTGGGTAGCCATAACAGAAATTCCACCATTTTTTTTTTAACATAAAGTCACTGTTTTCTGTCCCCAGTTGCTCCTACGATTCTGAACGAATCATCTCAATGATGAGTTAGATATCACATGATTTTTGATTAGTGTGATGAGCGGTGCACTATCATCAGGTCCGTAGCCAACGTTTAATTACTTATTTTTCAGCACTGCTTAAACCGGTGCCTCTTGAGTTAACCATAAAATGCATCACAAAGTTCATGTTATGCATTGTGCGCTCGTTAATACTGCTTCAAAAAACTCCCTTCTTCGTGCAAATGTAGCTTCTGAAATTATGTTAATACAACACTAAAGCGAGTGTATGTATCTAACTTAACAACTTCAGCCTGCCATTTTTCACTGACGCTGTTGTAGACAAAATTCGAGTGTCCTTATTGGTTTTTGCATGGTTCAGCGTTCCAGCTCTCGCTAGTATCTATACACTGAATCGAAAGATCGCACTTTTTAGCAGACACATAGAGGCTCGCTACACACAATGAGAATATTACTGGGGTACAAATTAGATCGGTACCTGTCTCTGTTCTGTACCATAGAGGCCTTTTCTCCTCTTCAAAGCCGAGCGGGCACATTCACCGCCACAACAATAAGTAGAAACGTGACGTAAAAGTAAATCAAGTCATTAGTCTTGCAGTGAGTTGCATATAGGCATCATATGCAATTAGCAATAGTTTGATTGAATAGCAGTAGATACATTATTTAACAGTCCTGACATCTGAGCCTTACTGATGTGGTATGCCCAAAGTATTTAATTCAGAGCAGCTGTTCCAACTCCAATTCTAGAATGCTCGTTCACAAAATTTTCTTTCTGAAGAAATTATGGTAGTTATATATACACAAATCATAATGTCAATAGCACAACTTTCTTCAAATATAAACGATTTAGAACTAATAGGCCTAGACACTACAAAATGAGTTTATATAGAATGGAAAATGTTGCAGTCTATATGAGTAAACCAGTACACAGACTTAGCAATATAAAAAAGTTATTAAAAAAAGCCAATCCTGCATTGTTTTTTGTTTCTTTCTATTACATATAGCCCTTCTTGTATTGGCTTGAGATCGAGCAAAATCTTCTGATCATTTCTCGATTCTGGAAATTTCCTCAGCACAGAAAAATCATAGTGCATACGGTATGCCTGGTGGCGATTACGCCAATCACCGTGCCACAACCTCTAATCCTAACCCTTTCACGTGCCCCCCCTCTCAGACCCCCCATACGCCCGGCCAGCTTTTGCAGTTCGCAAAATACCTGGCAATCCGAGCGACATATGGATTTAAAAATTCAAATTTGAATCCTGGCCAACCCTAGAAAAAAACAATGCTAAACGGATTGAAGATTATATTTAGTGAAAACTGGAGCGCACGGGATAATAAATACATACATGTGAGTCCTACATAGACAAGTAGAATTACTTGGAACCCATACCCTGGAGGTAAGAGGTTCAAAAGATACTCTAATGAGAAAGAAGAACAACAAACACACAAAATGAATGTAAAATAACTAATGAATAATTCCGATGTGCACCTGCAGAATGTTGTTATGTGTAGACTAATGGTTCTTCTAAAGTCAAACATATCGTTAACAGGTAAATTGCTTGTACTGGTGAATAGAAATAACGCAAGTGGGCTAGTCTTTCACAGAAGATCCAAATAGTATTGTGTCTGTTGAGTCCTCCACTAATCAGCAGGTTTAGGTAATATGTGGCTATCAGAAAATGTATGTTGAGAAATTAGAAAGTTCTTTATACATTTTCATATATAAAGACCCAATTACACTGTCAACAAGATCAATCAATCGCTGAAGTGCAATTTTACTAAAGACATTCTGCAGGGGCAAAAACAAAATCGTCAACACTCTTCTCACCTTATATTGATGGCATAAACTTCTGACATTTCGTTTTGATCCCTCTCAAAAGAAGACGCAGGAGGTGCCTCCCGGGCTGTTGCCGTGATACATGTCTGTAATTAGCCACACAGACCCTCTCAGACGGTGATTTATCATCATTTTTTAAACGCAGTCCATAGATTATACGCGTTCTACTTATCTCAAGTCACTACTAATAACCCCAGCGTGTGTTATTGCTGTCAGGTATTCAACTCATACTTCTTAAGCGTCATTACCATTACGACCACCGCGAAATATTAGTATAACGCCTATTGAGCAGTTACTTGTGAGTTATTCGTATAAAATTGGGTATTTTTTTCTTTTTCAAATAATATATGAGCCCAAGAGGCATTGTAATTAAGAACAATTATCTACATCGAGAATCTTGAATCGGGATTGCACATAATTCTTGAAATTACATCATGTATAATGAGTTCTATATCGCTTGGATGATAGTATGTTTTTCTTTGCAGTAATTCCGAAAAGATCGAAATACAAGTCATGTACCAGTCAAACTTGGTTGTCGTCATCAAATTTATCATCACACATCATGCACTCACTAAACACACGTTCGTTTATCTTGGGAGTAGACTCCCTTTTCAACCTTAATTCCCTGTGTGATATTAATGAAAATAACAGCTTACTAGTGCTTTAGACTTTGTTTGAACAAAAAATTAAGTTATTTTTATGTAACATCCTTATGTATGGGAACGAAGAAAATATACCTTTGTTGATTTAAAAATTCGTTGCACTCTGTAGATTAACACTGCATTTAAAGACTTTGCCCTAAATGTTAGTACATATTGGGAACACTTGAAAATGCCTCAAGAACCAATGAAGTTGAATATATACCAGCTATACACTAGCAGGAGTGGATCTCCCAGCTGGGAGAATTTGTCTGTAATTTGTTTACTTAAGGAGAATCAAGCATAAACATAGGAGTATCT
>JZLH01S0251803.1:61418-73919 GCA_001188425.1 Eucidaris tribuloides
GACTTTAATTACTCGTTTCGAAGGTTATAGGCTAGGTTTGTTATCACGATGGTTAACCCACACTGGCATTGCGATATCGAAATCCTGTAAGACTACTGAGACACCATAACGTATTTCACTGTCTCAGCTACAACATGTATAGCATTGCACATCGAAGTCACTTGATATCTATTGAATAAAGCATAAGCTGAGTTTCATCACGATACTGCCAGTTTTCACTTGAAATGTGCTTAATTTGCATTCCGGTAAAGAGTACACTAATTACTGCACGGTACAGCTGCTTCTATAAGTCATCTAGTAATTTTAACCGTCAAGCAGACTATTTTCAGGTTGGCTATAGTATGAACTTGATGACGATATTTAGGTACCGACTAAATCGCTTCCTTTTACCCATCGTAACCGCGTGCTGTTGTTAATGGACTGTTTCGTCATAGAAAACACTGGTTCCGAGTAGGAGGACGTTTCCGCAATAAACACTGCACATGGCTTCAAAACCCGTCTCCTTATAAAACAAACAAATAAAATACGAAAATGTGAAAGATTAAAATGCACGATGAATTATCCAGTGGGAGGTACAGGTCATCGCGTGAGTTTTACTTGTTTCCCATTGTCAGAGTTTAGTTCCCTCTTATGAACCATGTTTCTTATTTGCAATCGACACTGCGAATGTTGACTCAAATGAAAAATGAAATACTCCATTTTGAGAATGTTAAATGAGCACATGCTGACACATATCGCCGACACACACATACAACATACATACAAGTCACAAACACACGCACACACGCACAGCACACTATAATGTCCAAACAAACACTCGCAACACACAAACACAGACAGCAACACATCATCAGCACACGACACATACATACACACACACTCTGAGCTCGACACACACACACACACACAACACACACACGAACACACACACAGTGCACAAACACACACATGCACACACACACACACATACCACCCCACACGCCAACGACGCACACGCACAGCACACCCATACACACACACAGTCCAGCACGAACACATAACACACCAGTGAAACAGTAGTGCTCACTATAAAACAGAATCTTGTCTGATAACATTGACAGAATTTTTGGGGGTATTACGCATAAATGAATGAAACCATCAAATAAATTAGTTACCTAAAACTTTATTCTTTAACTTTTACTTACGGGACGCTGGGCACTACGGGTGAACTTTTAAGGTTTCGTAAACGGTAAATCAATTTTGTGTAAATAGTAGATAATTCGCTAGACCCTTAAATCAGTCCATTGATTGCTAACTGTACAGGTAACTCTTGAATACTTTGTTGATGTTAGAGTGGCGCCAATCATCTGAAGTCAGTCCATCCGATCATTGAACCAATGAAAACTGACAGCACGCAACGACATTAATCGAATAATGATCGAGAGAATGATGGATATCACTTATAACTTTGACATGTCATCGTGTGATACACTCGCAGTTTTTGCTTTGCCTGATAACTTCCAAATGGTACTATAAGATGTAGTGACCGTTGATTAGCCTCAGAAGTATCTTCTAGCGTCGATGTTTCATTGCGATTAATACCCTCCGCACCGTTCTACGTTCACACCGCGAAGCGAGACATGACGTAAATAGATAAGTGATTTAAAAACTGATTTCCCAATGATCGAAAACAGTCCATACAAATAACATGGGTGCGGGGAGGAGGCGAGCTTAGAATGGCCTCTTGCGTTCAGGTGAGGTATTATTCGACACTGTGTCATGTTTGTTTGAAGAAATCTGATTGCGATATGTCATGTGACTTGGCTGAATATATGGCGTGGTCCATTAATTTCGCGTTTGATTAAGATCAGCGCATTCTTCAGGAGAGAGCCCCCCCCAAGGTTTTGTTTTGGGGGCAAAAAAAAAAGCCATGAGATGGCCTATTTAAGCGACGTTCTTAAGTAGAGGTATGCACCCGTGTGATCTAAGCTGACAGTTGAGATGCGGTGCATGTGATTAATGTTACCGGGGACGAGCCCGACGACCAACAATAGGATAGAGGTTATTGGCTCTCGTGTAACGTTCAGAGGTCAACGATCATACACATATGAAATTTTCCCCATTTACAAACCACTTTACATTTCCACTTTATCCTCTCTTACCTAAACATTCTGTTCCAACCACACCTCTGCAAACATATCACTAACACAGAATGTATCAATCTCGAACTAGAGGTTAACTGTCTTCTCTGATGGATGTCAATATTTGCTGGCAGATCTTGCAACTTTACTTCCCTCAATTTTCTTCAGTTTTGTTGTTGTTTAGCCAGTAAAACTTCCTACAGGATAGTATTTCATGAGTTTTTTTTACGGATTTTCAAAGTTGCGATCACTTGCATTCAAATTTTTATCTTTTGTTCCTTCAGCTTTTGAGATCGATACCCCCTTCAGATATTAAGGTCATTAATTCCCCTTTGTCTACCCCGAAAAGCCTTTTATCTTCCAAAATTTCTCTCATTTATCACATCTTTATTCTTCTTGTCTAAAGTATTTCCGACTAATCCCCGAAGGATGCCGAAGAAACTTGCTGTCAACCTCAACGACATTTACGAACCACTTTTGTGCTCACCTCTCTTTGACCGTTCTTCGCCATATAAGCATCTCTGGGAACATACATTGTTTTAAAACAACGAGACAAATAGGATAAACAGCGCATAAAAGACATGTAAAGAATAAACAACATACCCCCTAAAACAAAGAACACAGTTTCACTATGAAGCGATAATACTTTGTTTAACCTTCGGCATAACATGCTTCCCTTCTGCTTGTAACTTCAGCCAGGAATCTACCAAGGACACGTCCGTTTGGGACCTCAATAAATACATGTTTTAAAAAACTGCAGAAGCAGCGTGCATAGGCATATCATCATTAATTTTTTGTTTGCCTGTCTTTTGCGTAAGTTACGGTCTGTTGCTCACTCTGTTAATTATGGAAGCTGGCGCTCGAAGATCTTAGGGCTCACCATGCTGTGTATTTGCAGTTTATTCCCGTATATCGCCTTCGTGCATTGGCGTTAGGCTCTTCCAATACTGAGGATTGGTCGATCATTTGTCATGTTATAATCAATAACGAATCAGAATCAACATTCGTTCGCTCATTGCTGATGAAGATATCTGATTGCATCAAGAATTGCTTTTTAGAGAGGGGAAAATGATTGTGAAACTGGAGGTATATCACTTGTGGTTCTCCACCAGTTAGCTGTATTTTATCAGGCAGGGGACTCGATGTTGTTTTTATTGCAAAATTGGTAATAGCCCTCAACTGAATTAAATGACAGCTTGTTTGCCATTAACCGAAAATGTAGATTTTTGTCCAAATTACATTTGAGTTTTGGAATTTTTTTCATTTGTTCCAAAAACACCAAACCAGAACTGGCTGATGCTCGCCTGACAGTTTCTGTAAGCACCGAACTTCTGCAAGGCTGTTTTAAGGCAGCTGATCTAAGAGTTAAGATATACTCGGCTTGTAGTGTCCTATTATTTTCTTTGTATGAGATATCATTTTTTTCACCTGCTTGCTGTAATCTCTAGTACATTGAAATGCTACGCAGTACAGCCGACATGCAAAAACCGACTCCTGTCAATCACCTGTACAGTAGTTGGGGAGGCAATGCCCGATCAAATCAACTCGGTGCATATTATCTGAACAGACGATTTTCATCAAGTGGCTTCGGGTGGTTGGCACCACAGTGATCTGAAAGCTAAGTTGGAAACAACGACATCATTTCAAGCAGGCAGAGCGTGCATGGATACAATGAATAGTGACACAACATACAATATCACCCACATCCCCCAGGAACCCTGATGGCTAAAGTAATAATGAAACGTAAACACATAGCTTATATATAAGTTTAAGCCAGACTAACAGCAAATGATCAGAACAATGCCCGCATGGGACCTGCGAATCATCGACTTATTTTCTTCGGCTTCTTCTGCTTGATGTTTTGACTAACCTCCGAGTGGCAAACGGCGGCGATATAGTTATTTTCAGCGATTGGTTGAAGTACAGGACGGTTCCGTATCACAACTGTAACTTTTGTCTTGTGTGCTAGTTAAGATGAATAATAAGAAGAGTGAACAGTGAAAGATACATCTCCTTATTGTTGTTCGATATTCGATGACCTGAATAATTGCGTGCAATTCAACTGACTCATTCCATTTTTGATCCGCTAATCGGATAACCCGATAGTTGGATTCGGTTTTATCGATATTAATCTCAATAGTCTAGGCTCATTGTTGGTCATGTTAAAGCGACCTGGAATTAGTCATGAGTGTTGAATTCAATGTATTTTTTTCCGATTAATAAACTTTAGTCTATCTTGATCATGGAAGATATAGGCTTTCGAACTATTAATATGATTTAATACGAGTAATTTAGAGAGACCTGGACAATCATGGGTTGTATACATAAGGGACAATGCAATCAGGTAAATGAACAAAAATAATGTTCGATGACCTTCATTTCAACGGTCGAGAAGACGACTTGTGCAGCCAACTGACGCGCGCCCAGTATATGTCAACTTGGAACCGGAAGTCGCAAATATGGTCCACGCCTTTGTACCGCCACTTAGCTTAGCTGTTTTTCATGAGTACAGATTTCCAAATTGATCGGTATCAATAGTTGAATTGCTCTAGATGCTGCTCGGATACAACGCAAGTTACAATTGATTAACGCGTTTATGTTCCGAACCAGTTTTTTAATGCCATGTATCGTGCTTTTTATTAACCATTTATGCCCTTTAGACACATACTAGATAATATTGCATAAGGATATAGAACTTAGATACAGTTCCGTAGCCTCCATTGAATATTAAACCGGAGGTGCCGACGAAGCGTGTTCGTCTTGGTACTACGTTTCTGTCCTATTATGTACGGACAGGGTCAGCATACATGCTCAGGAACAAAATTCACCAAGTTATCTTTATCGCATCTGGAAACCAAAATCGACGAAAGATAAACTACCTTCATATCCATGACGTAAAAATTGTTCCTTCCTATTCTGTTACCACAGTTTTCAAGAATCATAAATGACACACAAAAAATTGTTTGATGATGCATAAGTCTTAAATCACATCAACACAATTGCTTCGTAGACTCATTGTTTGTTTCTTCGTGTCATTGTCATCATTTACAGTCATTGTCTTGTATTTTGTGGCGCCTAAAAATGAATTTCACGTGACGTGGTTGAGCGGTAGGGGTCGCTCCGTGCCTGACCCAATCCAAGGGTAGCTTGGGGCTTTAACACTCGGCTACTGCCGTCACGAATGCCGCTTCAGCAAGGCTTTTATTCCACAAATAGCTGCTCTCTACCCAGGTGTATAAATGTACCCGGTAGCATGGGATATTTTATTGTTGAATGAAGCATGTCGCGCGCCTATAAAATGCGCTGCGCGAATGCCCGCCCAAGTGGATTGGCAGAAGTAGCACCATAATGCTTGGATTGAATTAATGCATGCCAGAGATGCTGGGTAATAGATAGAGTGTAAGCGCTATGATACCTGTGTGGATACGCACTATATAGAACCGCATTATTATTATTTATAAAAATATTATGTTAAAATTGCACTATTTTGTGTCATCAGGCAAATAACTTCGGGAGTAGGCTTGACGTAAGTTAAAGAGAAATGAAGAATAATGTTTGTTGAAGCGATATAATTCAAACGAATTCATTTCAATCAGAATCTTTCAAAATAAAAACAACAACAAACGGTCATATATCCTTTCACACAAGTAAAAGTAGTTAACACATTGCACAAACCAGACAAACATACAAACAAACAAACATAAACAAACAAACAAACAGCAGTCCATATTCCTATCTATTGGTGGCTGATATTAATTAGTTCTTAGCTGCCAGACTTTTCCGACTCGTTTCTGGATGCCACGAAAACGTGCTTTATTTGTGTTAGACTACTAACGATATGAAATATGGGAGACAGGAGGGATTGGTCGTCTTATTGTTTGCAATTCAATGCAGAGGGAACCTTTAAGCCTATAAGAGAAAGTTGTGAAGGAATTGTCACATAAAGCGAAACCGCGTTTATGTTACTTTGTACTCGAGAGACATGTAATGTAATTTGCTTTAAAAACCACCCATTTATCAAACAATTTATCTTCGTGAGTTTTATTCAACATTACTTTGCTTTGAAGAATGTTTATGTCTGACCGAAAATGAGAAGTAAAACTGTATGCAGCGAAGCATGGGCGCCGAACTGAGCTCCTTTCAATTGTTATGCGTATCGAAGTGTTTGGCGCCTACGTAATCAAGATAATGCAACACATAAAACTAGCTATCGATCTTCAGATTATGTGTGGGTGCAGTGGGCAATTGTCTAACTGTTATCGCTAGCACTAGCATACACTACGTATCGATTTCTGAATTCGAATTTGTGAATACGTTTTTAACGCAGGGTTAGTGCGGTATACAATAAGGGGCGGAAACAAATATCGAACGATTTGAATTTAAATATGTAATGCATGTCACGATGGAAAACGATTCTTCCAAGGTCATGCTATTTATACTTTGCCTTCTCTTCTCTTTATTTTACAAACAGCCATACGGCTGTATAGCGTAACGACTTTAATTTTAATAGCATTTTATTTATGTTGTTTTGTGAAAATAATAACGCCATATTGGTTTAAATATACAATAATCTTGTACTGCGTCATGGAATTTGGTGGCTGGTGTTAGTTTTCACGTCCAATCGCATGCATGTATTATTGGTTCACAAGTACTCGGTCGATTTTGTTGGGAAGAGTCAGTTCGAGAAAGAAAGAGTGTTGATGAAGGAAGGATCTGGAACTTAAAACATTAAGTAAAGTGTCGAAATTTGTATTGATTCATATGCTTACATTTCAAAGCGGTCACTCAAGCTGTTGCATATCATCTTTTAGTGTGGTAAGTAACAGGAAATAGACGCATATCTTCTGGGATGTATGCCTTCCACGGATAATAGACAATATCCGTCTAGGTTAATAGTGATTAGGTCTTAACATTGTGGAGCTTCAAAAAAAATGTCAATCTTTGATATCTGAAGGCTACATAGGCAGTGTTCAAATGGACTAAATAAACACCGTGGAATACAAAAGTTTGGAAAGTTATGCTGTCTATGGAAGGTTGCCATGAATCTAACAATTTCTTACGTTCCGGTGGATTTGATAAAATAGCCTAGATCTGGGCAACACGAGTAAGTCTATTGGAGGCAAATGAGCAGGTAATCCGGTCAATTTGAATGCTGGTAGATTTTTACTTTTTTTATAGCACCTAATCACATGTTTGAAATAACATTTTGCAAGGGCTCCATTTTTTAACCTTTTCAAAGGACACTTGGAGGCGCATTGGAAATTATGCAGCTCACTATTCTTGATTAGAAAAATTGTGTCATTGATTGGGCACTCAAAAAACCAATCTATATGAATGAATCAAGCTGAAATCCATATCCAATGTGAATATTAATATAAATAAACAGCCTCTGCATAAGACCTTAGGGTTGAAATATTTGAGTTTTTAGGTGAAAATCTGGACGGTTAAACCAAACTCTAATCGCTTTTTCAATTACTCGCAGAAGCAATTTTAAAAATATCGTCAAATCGTGTCACGTCCGTTCCAAAAATTGTGCGCGAACAGCCCGTTATCCAAATGGTCGCGGCGGAGGTTAGCCGTTTAAAGCTCAATTCACTGTGGCGCGGTCCGCGTCTTTGCGATGGACCAGTAAATCGCGATTCGCAGCTTTGAAGCAAACTTGGAAACTCACGGAACCAAGGACATACATTCCTGGGTAAATGTCGTTATTACGTTTTTTTCTCATATAAAACAATAATTCATGTACGTTGATGATCTGCAGACTTTGCATACACCCATTGTAGTATGCTAAGACTACCGTGTTGGTATTGATTAATGAAGGGCAAGTAATGACTTGCACATGCCGTTGACCGCAAATCTTTTTAAACTGTGGTTAATTGTTACCAGTTGGCTTTAAGTTTTTTATGGATGTGCTAAAAGCATAGACTGTTTTTCGAAAACGACACTTCCAAGCATTAAATCTAATATAAATCTGTTCCTTTCAAACATGAATTCCTGGCAAGGGGGTCCAAGAAAGAACACACTCAACATCCTGAGTAAGCTACTTATCGAGACTGAGAAACTGGGAAAGATATCAAATTTACTCCCCTCGCAAGTGACAAGTTGCTCATCATCACACGAGGGTGTGAAGTGTGTGTGTGTGTGTGTGTTGCGTGTGTGTGTAGTGCGTGTGTGTTGTGTTCGGTGTTGGTGTGTGTGTGTGTGTGTGTGGTGTGTGTCTGGTGTGTGTGTGGATTGCCTGTGTGTGGCTTGTGTGTTGTGTGTGTGTGTGCGTGGTTGGTGTTTGGTGTTGCCCCCGTGGGTGGGTTGTGCGTGTGTTGTGTTATTGTGTGCGTGAATGTGTGTGTGCGTGTGTGGTGTGCGTTGTGATGTATGTTGTGTGTGCGTGAATGTTTTGCGTGTGTGCCGTGTGGTGTGGAGTGTGTATGTTCGTATCTCCTAACAAAGTCTAACTGCTGAGATCTTGTACGATGACCGCCATGGGGGTGCAACCTCCGTTCGATTTTTTTTCACCCGCTCCCCAAATAGCCTTTGGTCACATTGTGATCTACGATGACGTTTACGTGTTACGGGCGCGGTAAAACACATCATTATTCTTCCGCATATTCGTGCAATCTCCGTACGGTGACAGAGCTTTGACTGTTTACGATTTTCGTAACGAGTTTCATGCTACCCTAAGGGCACGCGTAGCTTCTACGATTTTGTTTAGGTCGTGAATGGTTACATATTTTTTTTAAAATTGTAAAGCCCGTAGCCCGTAAACTTATCGGCAGATAGGCATCGTACGATCGACGCAGGCACATCGCACCGAGGCTTTGCGTTGATCGTGCGGCAAGTCATTGTACGATATGCCTATTGTAGCAGGTACTTTCGAACATTTTTTTTTCCAGGGACGATAAAAATAAACCCCATAGAGAGCCACACAGCAGGTTTCCGTGCTATGAGTAATATTGACATTATTTACTTTAGAATGAGTCAACGTTTGACTACAAGATTTTCACAGGAGAATCCTTGCAGAGTTTACTTGATTCTAAAGTAGTTTCAACCCAAGTTGAGGACTACCCCCAATCATGTCATTTACCTTTAACTTGTCAATTGCAATGAAGAAATATCTCATCATTTTTATTTTTACCCTTCAAAATGGAAGATTGATTTTGTTTTTACTATTCAGTACATTTCGTTTTGATTCTCGTAACATGAAGCACCATGCGAAACCTGAAAATCAAACGTCCAATTGAACAATTTTAACACTTTGGCGATCACTACTGTTAATATACTCGTTTACGAGGTTAAGGCTGGTTTGTTATCACCATGGTTACCACACTGGCATTCGATATCGAAATCCTGTAAACTACAGACACCATCCAACGTATTTCACTGTCTCAGCTACTCACATGTATACCATGGCACGTCGAATCAACTGATATCATTGAATAACGCATAGCTGAGTTCATCACGAACTCCAGTTTCACTTGAAATCTGCTTAATTTGCATTCCGGAAAAGTACACCTAATTACTCACGGTACACTGCTGTCTATAAGTGCATCTATAATTTTACCTACAACAACACGTTTTCGTTGCTATAGTATGAACTTGATGACGATATTAGTACCGACTAAACGCTTCCCTTTTACCATTAACCGTGTCTGTTGTTAATGGACTGTTTCGTCATAAAACACTGTTCCGAGTAGGAGGTACTTTCCGCAGAATAGACACGCTCAAAACCCGTCTCTTATAAACAAACAAATAACATACGAAAATGTGAAAGATTAAAATGCAGATGAATATCCAGTTGGAGGGTACAGGGTATCCGGATGTTTACTTTTTCCCATTTCAGAGTTTAGTCCCTCTTATAAACCATGTTTCTTATTTTGCAATCGACACTCGAATGTTGAACTCAAATAAAAATGAAATTACATCATTTGAAATGTTAAATGACACACACATACCCGACACACATACATACATACATACACACACACACACACACGCACACGCACACACAAACAAACACACGCAAACACACAAACACAGACACAGACACACACGCACCTGACACATACATACACACACACACACACACACACACACACACACACACACACACACACACACACACACACATACCACCACACACACACGCACACGCACACACACCACATACACACACACAGCCACACACACATGAACACACCAGTGAAAACAGTAGCCACTTAAAACAGAACTCTTTGATAACATTGGAAGAATTTTTTTTGGTATTTACTCTATAAAGAATGAAACCAATCAAAAAATTAGTCTACCTAAAACTTTATTCTTTAACTTTTACTTACGCACTTATCGGGTGAACTTTTAAAGGTTTCGTACTCGGAAAAATTATTGTGTAAATAGTAGTTAACTCGCTAGACTTAAATCAGTCCATTGATTGCTACTGTAACAGTAGCTGTATATTCCTTTCTTTGAATACTTTGTTGATGTTAGAGGGCGCCATTCATCTGGAAGGCAGTCATCCGATCATAACCAATGAAAACTGACAGCCCAACGACATTAATGAAAGATCGAGAGAATGATGGATATCACTATAACTTGACAATCATCGTTTACATCGCAGTTTTGCTGCCGATATGTCCAAATGGTACTATAATGTAGTGGCGTTGATAGCCTCAGAGTATCTAGGTTGATGTTTTCGTTCGATAATACCCTCACCGCTCACTTCCCGCAGCGAGATGACGTATAAAAATGAATTTAAAACTGATTTTCCACAATGTCAAAACAGTCCATCAATACTGTCAGAGACACTTAAGAATGGCCTCTTTGCGTTCGTTGAGGGGTATTATTCGGACTACTGTTGATTTTGTTTGAGATAATGCTGATTGCGATTATGTCATTGACTTGCTGGATATATCGCTTGGCCATTAATTTTCCTCTTGATTGTGATCAGCGCCATTTTCAGGAGAGAGCCCCAGTGAAGCCATGAGATGGCCTTTTAAGCGACGCTCTCTAAGTAGATCACCCGTTGATCTAAGCTGACAGTTGAGATCGGTCATGTGATTAATGTTACCACGACCAAATGTATATTATTGCTCTTCGTTAACTTCAGAGGCTCAACGACACACATTGAATTTTTCCCCATTACAAACCACTTACATTTCCACTTTATCCTCTTACCTACATTCTGTTCCACCACACCTCTGCAAACATATATAACACAGAATGTATCATCCGAACTAGAGCTCTGCGGATAGATTCAATATGCAGCAGATAGCAACTTTACTTCCCTCATTTTCTTCAGCTTGGTGGTGTTTCATTAACACTTTTCTCTATAGGCAGATAGTCATCAGGTTTTTTTTTTTTTACGAGTTTCATAGTTGCATCATTGCATTCAATTTTTATCTTTGTTCCTTCAACTTTTGATATCGATATACCCTCCTCTCATGTTATTTAATGTCATTATTCTTTGTCTATCCCCAAGCCTTTATCTTTCCATTCTCTCATTTATCGCATCTTTATTCTTCTTGTCTTAAAGTATTTCCGCTGAAGTCCCCGAGGATCCGAATGAACTTGCTGTCAACTCCAAGACATTTACGAACCACTTTGTTGCTCACTCTCTTTGACCGTTCTTCGCCATATAAGCATCTCTGGAACATACATTGTTTTAAAACAACAGACAAATAGATAAACACGCATATAAGAATAAACAACAACCCCCAAAACAAAGAAAACAGTTTTCACTTGAACGATAATACCTTGTTTACCCGGCATACAGCTTCCTTTCTGCTTGAACTTCACAGGAATCTACAGGACACGTCCGTTTGGGACATCAATAAATTACCATTTTAAAAACTGCAGAAGCAGCGTGCATAGCATATCATCATTATTTTTGTTGGCCTGTCTTTCTGTAAGTTACGTCTTGTCACTCTGTTATGTATGGAAGCTGGCGCCTCGGAGATCTAGGGCTCACTGCTAGTGTATGCAGTTTATCCCGTATATCGCTTCGTGCATGCGTAGCTCCAAATACGTGAGGATTTGCTCTTGTATGTTATAATCAAGACGAATCAATGAACAACTTGTTCCCATGCTGATGAAAGATATCTGTTGCAAGATTGCTTTTAGAGAGGGAATGATTGTTAAATGAGGTATACACTTGTGGTTCTCCACAGTGAGCTGTAATTTTATCAGCAGGGGACTCGATTGTTGTTTTTATTTGCAAATTGGTTAAAGCCCCAACTGAATTTAATGACAACTTGTTTTGCCATTACCAAAATGTAATTTTTGCCAAATTACATTTGTTTTGGATTTTTTCATTTGTCCAAAACACCAACAGAACGGCTGATGCTCCGACAGTTCTGTAGAGCACCAACTTCCAAGCTTATTTAAGCAGCTG
>JZLH01S0251814.1:0-24885 GCA_001188425.1 Eucidaris tribuloides
GAATCAAGCATAGACATAGGAGTATCTTAATTTTATCCGGGGACGATAAAAAATAAGCCCCATAGAAAGCCACACAGCAGGTTTCCGTGCTACGAGTGATATTGACATTGTTTATTTTAGAATGAGTCAATGTTTGACTACAAGATTTTCACAGGAGAATTCTTGCATAGTTTACTTGATTCTAGAGTAGTTTCAGCCCAAGTTAAGGACTACCTTATAGATTGTGTCAGGGATATGCAAGTCCATTACTTCCCTTCATTATCAATACCAAACGGTACTTTAGTACTTACAAATGGTGTGTTGAAAGTTTGAGATCCATACGTCATGAATTTGTTGTTTTATGAAAAAAAACTAATAACGACATGTTACCAGGAAATGTTGTTCTTTCCGTGAGTTTAAATTTTGCTCAAATTACGAATCGCGGTTACGTGTATCGTCGCAAGACCAGCGGAGTGCACTGACTGGTAAAACGGCTAAACCCCACGTGATCTTCGGCTAACGGCTGATCGGACAATTTTGGAACGGCCCGTGCACATCGGCGTCACGGATTTTTTTTAAATGCTTCTGAGCAATTTGAAAAAAGGATGAAGTTTAACCGTCCAGATTTTCACCAAAACTCAATATTTTACCCCAAATCTCTATGAGAGGTGTTCATTTATAGTAATCTTCAAATTGGATATGATTTCAGCTGATTTCATTCATTTAGATGTTTTTGACGTGCAAATCAATGACACAATCTTTAACATTTTAATTCAAATAACATTATATTGATTATGTTTTTAATTAACTCTTTATTTATTTACTTCTTTGTTTCTTCTGTCCGTCTTTATTTTCCATACTTTCCCTCCCTCTCTCTTTCTTTGCTCTTCCAGGCGTGTTTCAGACGTTCCAGTACGTTTATTTACACCAACAAGTGATTCTGTGACGGTAATGGGCATTCAAGGGCAACCATCCACGCCTGTCGCTACAGTTATGTTGTCTGTTTTCTTCAATTTGGCAGAATTGTAAGCCACGATTGCAAGATTTCCAGAAGTTTATATGTCGGGGTTTTAAAATGTCGAGTTTTTTTTAAATCTAATAGCCTATCATCTGTAAATTTATAGTGCTTCACGAGTGGTATAGGGTCCAATGTGTCTGTGATTGGTGTATATAAAAATATACCTAACTTGCAGTTCCTTCAGACAGGGTCGTCGATCCATTTATCGGATTGGGGGGGGGGGGGGCAAAGGTGAAAAAAATCACAAATTTTCGGTACGCTTCGCGCGCTAAATTGCAATTTAGGATTTTGAATTTTGTATGTTTGATTGTATTATTACGCTAGGTTTAATAGTTTTGTAGTGCTTTCCACTGCATTTTAAACAAATCCTTGCATTGCATATTATAGGTTTTTCAAGTTGTCAAAATTAGAGGGGAAAATCGATATGTTACCCCCCCCCCCCCAATATTTTTCATTGGGGTGCCGACTCCCCCCTTTCAAACTAAAATGCTAACGACGTATTAACCGTATAAAATATTCATATGTATTATACGAGCTCCTGATGCCCATAACGTTGCTCGAAATATTTTAATAGACAAAACGATGTGCTTTTACACAATTGTGGTTCTGAAAATTTTGATTTACCGATGTCTAAACGTAAATCATTCCATAGTTTATGAAATGTGCATGAGGTAATCAGTCCGATGTTGTAATTATTTTGTTTTATAAAAAGGAGTTTCCGATAAGAGAGTATCTCTGCGACGCTTTAGTATCATTAGCAGATTTCGTGATATGAAAGGAATTTACCAGAAAGAGACTTTTAGACAATCGGTAGGATTTAGAGAATTAATTCTCTTGCGCATACTGGCAGCAGATTTAGATCTCTCAAATGAGGGGCAATTATGGAAATTTTATAGCAGGACAGATCAGTCAAAGTGTTTTACACGAACTGCAAAATAAATTACAATTTTGAACAATGTTTCAAGATTTATCCATTTTCTTTGTATGTATGTATCTTGTCCTACAGAGAGCTAATTTCTACAGGAATAGACACGATTCCACACACAACGTTCATCAATAATCCTAACCTATACAAATTGTACGTATATTCTTATTTGTAAAGCAACTATATATTATTTTGGGGATGCACCTAGATATGAGAGCCCCCTTGTAGTAACATTTTGAGTATAACTTTGCTGGTAATCAATTTTATGGATTAACATTGTATCTATTGCATCCACACCATCCTTATTTCCGTATTTTGCAGAGTTTGCGGTATCTCAAATAAAAATATTGCTACTACATACAACAAAAAAGTAACTGTCTCCTTTTTCAAACAAGCATAACTTTTTAACTAATTGAGTTTTAGCAAAATAATTTAACAGGAGTATTTCTACACTTATTGACTAATATCTGTGTGAAAGTGTGAATGATCCGTCAAGCCATGCATGAGTGAGCATGCATTAAAGGCAAAATTTCACTTTTCAAAAGTCACAGGAGTCATCCCTTATGCCAAAATAATGGTAAACAATGTCACTTTTGGCTTTGTTCATAATGTGTGCTCACTCAACCTTGACATGGTTACAACCTCTTATGTTCGTACTACATGTAAAGATACATTTGCTGAAAAGTACCGGATTTCATTTTTTTCAATAAAGTTAAATGGATTTTATAATTTCCAAGTTGAAAAATATGGAAATTTTTAAATTGAACTCATTGGAGTGTTAAATATGCGAAAGTGCCAGGGGAGGTGTAAGGGAGTCAAACGATAGATGATTAACATAAATAGCGCTTAATCATTCACCAGAAACAAAATATGTCAAATCTTGTATAATAAATTCCCCAAAATGACCCTTGTGATTTTTGAAAAGTGACATTTTTGCCTTCAATGTACGCTCACTCATGCATAGTTTGAGGAGTCATGCACATTTTCACACATATGTTAGTCAATAAGTGTAGAAATACTCCTGCCAAATTATTTTTCTAAAACTCATTTTGTAAAAAAGTTATGGTTGTTTGAAAAACGGGGTAGTTACTTTTTTTGTGTGTTTATATAACCTATGCAATTGAGCAACACATTTTGAACCACACATAAAAGCGTGTATTTTCAAGCCACCCCTTAAAATTCTCGTCGATCAGTCAACATTTTCATCAAGTTTTTTTTTCACAAAGTATGGTGTTATCATCAATAGCCTTCACTTAGGGACACATAAATTTGTAGATAAAGTTGGATATTTTCTTGTACATGTACAGATTTAGAGATTGTTTTTGCAGAAATATGTAAAACATGTTGATTTTATTATGTGGATATAATTGATTCAAAATATATTACTTCAAAAAAATCATTGCAACTTCAGAAAAATTCATAATATTTTGATAAAATTACATATATTAGAAAAGGTAGACGTTTATCTACAACATTTGAAGTTGGCACTACACTCCAAAAGTTGCTCTATATGATATTATAATGTTATACTAATAATATTATGTTGACAATTTTTTATTACTGGTGTAACAACCCGCAGCCATATCTAACAAGCCCTTCGTGATGATCATAAGATCTTTACTTGCGCTGTTGTTTTCAGGAATCTGTCAGGAAATGGATTGACCGTCATTGAAGTAGGTACTTTGGACCGATTGAGGAACCTGAAAGAACTGTTGAGTATACCCAAACTAGAGATAGGGAAACGGGATCTATAGCAAGTCCACTATTCACTGCAAAAACTACGGTGTTTAATCTAACACTCGTGTTGCCAATATAAATACCCGGCATGGTATTAAAGGCAAAAGTTAACAACAACCACACTTTCAAAAAAAATCTCAGCTACATAATTTTCCATTTTCTAAGTGTCTTTTAATGTCTAAAAATGAAGCCCTGAAAAAATTGTACATCAAAATGATCACTTGGTGTTTTAAAAGAGTGGAATCTATGAGTACCCAGTTTGACCTTGTACTGACATAGTCCATTTCCTCCCATAGATTACTAAGATGTTTATTTGTCCATTTAAGCATTGCTATGTATGTCAAGTATCATAGTTTGACAGGTGCTAACATTGGAGCTCCATTATGTTAATTTGCGTCTTTAAATTTCAACCTTCTGGATGCTATCTAAACACCTAAATAGTAAAGTCCATTACTAAGAGCATCACAATTAACACCAATGGCAGTTGAAAGCTAACACTACAGTGTGTCTCAAAAATAATTGTGCAAGTTGCGCCCTCTTAGGTAACTAGCTTCATCGGCGCTTCGCGCCGATGAAGCTGCACCACGCACCTCGTTCCCTCATTTTTTTTTGTTCGGGGGGGGGGGAATCCCCATATCCTCCCCATCTCCCAATATGGTCGCCAAATCCGCCAACCCCTTCCCCAGCCCCTTATTCCGTTGTATCCCTCTCGTATTGCCCCTCTTATTCTTTTTCATATTCCCGTTGATTTTTTCCTCTTATTCCCCCTGATTTTTTTTCCTCTTATACCCCTTTATTTGCCCTAATTGCCCCATTATTCCTCCCCAAATCCCCATTTAACCCGTTGCCTACGGGAACCGGGTGGGCCCTGTACAAAGTCTATGGGGATTTTTTAATCTCGAGGTGAACGGGTTAATTCTCCCCCTTATCCCACTCTAATTATCCTCCTCTTATCCCACCTAGCTTTTTTATTCCCTTTTATTCCCTCTCCTATCTGCCTATCGCGCCCTCTCTATATCCCACCGCAAAACGTGCATTGTCTTCAAATCAATATCTAATGAAGTATGAAATCATTTTTTAAATCATGTATTCAAATCATCTATTCATATTATTGTCATTTTCCCCTGTAGCTATCTCCTATACGGTACTCGACTGAATATGGTAGAGGATTTCCTCCACGATTATAGAAGTCAAAGTACAGTAGTTTCTTCTGAATAGTCGTCCTGTAGTTATCCTCTAGCCCCTCCGCTGACACGCAATGTCAACAGTTATTAAAAAGGAGAATACCCGAATATTAAGGAAATTCTATCGTCAACACGCTCAATCTATCTCTTCCATCCACTCTCATCCTGTTATAGTACTAATAACTGATTCAATGACAATGCTTAGAACACCTTACAACGCAGTGGCGTAGCTAGGATTTTTTTCAGCAGGGGGGTACTGAGGGGCCCTCAAATTTTGCAGGTGGCACCTATTTTTTTTTTGGGGGGGGGGGCGGCATACACATCATTACACAATCCTTTTTTTTCAACACAGGGTACTGGCACCAGTCGCCGAAAACTCGCTCAGCGCGGGGGGGGGGGGGGGAGGTAGTGCCGATTTTGTTTTTGCTCGCGAATGCCAAATTGAACAACAAAAGTGTAGCACTCCTTATGAACTTATAGGCAGAAAATGACATTTTGGACAAAATTTGCATTGACCTTTGACGCCTTGACCTTGACCTTTGACCACCTGTGACTCCACCAAAATATATATTTTTTTTTTTGGAATTTGAACCTAACCAACAAATTACATTAACAATGAGCACTCCTAACCTGAAGTTTTAGACAGAAAAATGCATTTGGGAACAAAGTTTCATGACCTTTGACCTTGACCTTGACGCTTTGACCCCGTAACTCTAACAAATATTTGTCGCTTTGTTTCTTAACCTAACCACCAAATTAACATTAACAGTAAAGGCACTCGGCTTCATTGAACCTGTCAGCACGCAGTTAAAATGACTTTTGGGACAAAGTTCATTGACACTTTGACCCCTTGAACTTGACTTTGACCCCTGTGACTCTACCAAAATATTTTTACTTTTGGCTTTGAACTAATCCACGCACAATATTAACATTAACAGTGAGCACTCCTATACGTGAAGTTATAGGCAGAAAATGGCATTTTGGGACAAAGTTTCATTTGACATTTGACCCTGACTCTTCGACGTTTAACCCCTGTGACTCTACCAAAATATTTATGGCCTGTTGGTTTTGAACCTGAACTGGCCAATTACAACAAAAGTGAGGCACATCCTTACTGATTTATAGTCAGAAAATGACATTTTGGGAAATTTCATTGACCTTTGACCCTTGACCTTGACCTTTGACCCCGTGTGACTCCACGCAAAATATATTTTTTTTTTGGATTTGAACCTAACCACCAAATTACATAACAAGTGAGCAGCTCGCTAACTGAAGTTAGGCAGAAATGATTTTGGGACAAAAGTTCATTGACCATTTTGATCCTTGGCCTTGACCTATTGACGCCCTGTGACTCTACCAGCATAATAGTTGTCCTTTGTTTCTTAATCGCTAACACCCAAATTACATTAACAGTGAGCAATCACTAACTGAGTATTAGCCAGAAAAATGGCATTTTAGAGGACCAAAGTTCATTGACCTTTGACGCTGACCTTGCCTTGTGACCCTGTGACTTTACCGAAAATATTGTGTCCTTTGTTCTTAACTAACCACCAAATTAACTACGTGGCACACCATAACTGAAGTTATAGGCCAGAAAATGGCAGTTTTAAGGAGAAAGTTCATTGACGACTTTGACGCTTTGAGCCCTCGACCGGATTTGTCGCAAAATCTAATAATCAATTCATCCTGCCTAGTGATCCTCCTTTGGTTCAAGTATCATTAAAATCCTTCAGCGGTAACTTCAGTAATCTTGTTCAGCAGAAAGTGTGGAGCACGGGACACACAGAGCGCACGGACCGTACGACGTCACGGAGCGTTAGGACGGACAACCGCGAAAACATAATGCCTTCCGGCTCCCTTAACGGGGCGGAGCATAAAAAAACATGATTCAGATTTGTAGGAGCCGGGGGGAGCAGTCCCTGACCCCCTGGTGCACCGCTGCCTGATTTACCTGTCCTTGCTAGCAGTCCTGAAGGCATCCCGCCTTCGCCATCCGCCGGCACCAGCAACTACCTGAAAGTGTTTGTGGATGTGTTCGAATAAGGCTCATTCGAGGGGAGGGAGGCAACCGCCTAAGTAACAGCCCGTTTCCCCACCCACAAATGGGGGGGGATTGCAACCACCCCCTCTCCCAGCCACGCCTGTTGCAGCGCGAATTTTACGGCTTGATCCCCTTGCTAGGCGTCCCTAAGCAACCGCCCTTCCGCCACCCCTTCCCCCACCCACGCACATGTTGCAAGAACCGCCGACTTTACCTGTCCTATGCTAGGCAGTCCTTATAAGCAACCCCTTCCCACCACCCCTTCCTCTCCACCCCCTCCCCACCCCCTGTGCACCGGCCCCTGACTTAACCTGGTCCTTGCTAAGTCCCTAAGCAACGCCCCTGCCCCACCCCCCTTCCCCCACCCACCAAATGGGGGGGGGCAACCACCGCCCTCCCCAGCCATCCCCTGTTTGCACCACCCTGACTTTACCTGTCCTTTGCTAGGATACCCCTTCCCCGCCACCACAACGCACGCTGAATGTTTTTTTTTGTGATCTGTTCTCCAACAAAGAGCCCCTTCGCCATAAGTAGTCCTAGCAATAAGAGTCCTAAGCATCCCCTCACCCGCCCCATCCACAACTACCTGATGTTTTTTGTGGATCTGTTGCGAAGTTAAGCTCATTCGAGGGGAGGGGGGCACACCGCCCTAGCAACCCCTTTCCCAAATGCAGAAAGCGGGGGGGATTGCAACCACCCCTCTCCCAGGCCACCCCTGTTGCAAAACCGCTCGACTTTACCTGTCCTTGCTCAGCAGTCCTAAGCAACCCGCTTCCCCTACCCCACCCGTTTGCACCGCCCCTGACTTAACCTGTCCTTGCTAGCAGTGCCTAAGCAACCGCTTCCCCACCCCTTTAGCAGTCCCTAAGCAACCCTTCCCCCCCACCCCTGTTGGCACACGCCCCTGACTTAAACTCTGTCTTGCTAGTAGTCCCTAAGCAACCGCCTCCCCCCCCCTTCCCCCCCCACAAAATGGGGGGGAACCACCCCCTCCCCCAGCCACCCCTGTTGTACCCGACCCCTGACTTTACCTGTCCGCTTGGTGCCCTTCCCGCGCCACACAACCACCTGAGAGCCCCCTTCCATCCTTCGGACAGGTGATGGACACAAACACAGCACACAGCCTAAGTACAGCAAACTAACAACATTGTCACTCCCGCCTATGATAGGGCCTATGCTTGGCCCCTCGGCCGGGCCAGCCGACCAAAACAATTTACACAACCAAAAGCTTAGATCTAGCGAAAGCAAAGAAAAGAATGAGCAAAAAGTTTACGATGTTGTGTGGACTGGAGTTTCGAGCGACAAAAGTAGCGATAAAAGTTTACCTGTTGTGTGAAACTGTAAGTTTCGGAGCGACGCGATTAATTATGTTTTCGCAATGCTTTCGCAAAAATACAACGACGAATAAGCCAATGAGAACGCAGTAACGGCTGCGACTTTTTATTCTACAGCCAAGCGCAGTGATAGGAACACTGTTTTCCAGTACGTATGTGTATACCAGCAGGCGACGGTCGCCCCGGCTACGGGCTATGTTCACCATGCCTCTTCCGTGGCTACGCTCAAAAACAATGCGTCAGGTTTTGGTGCTGGTTCTATGATAGACTAGCTTTCATGCGGCGCTTCGCGCCGATGAAGCTGCACTACGCCTCGTCACCAGGTCATTTTTTTTTTTCTTTTTTTTGGGGGGGGGATCCCATATCCTACCATCTCCCAATATATGTGCGCCAATCGCGCAACCCCTCCCCACCCTTTATCCGTTGTATCCCTCTCGTATTGCCCGTCTAATTCTTCCTCATATTCCCTTGATTTTCCGTTCTTATTCCCCCTGATTTTTCCCTCTTATTCCCCCTTTATTTGCCCTAATTGCCCCATTATTCCTCGCTCGCAAATCCCCATTTAATTCCTCCCTCCTTAGCCCCCTGCCAAATTCCCTCATATCCCTCCAATCTCCTCTTATCCACTAGCTCGTATTCCCCTTTATCCCTCTCCTATCCCCTCAATCTTATTCACCGCAACGTGCATGTCCTTCAAAATGTCAATATCTCCTGAAGTATATAATCATTTTAAATCATGTATTCAATATGATTTATTCATTGATTATTGTCATTTCCACTGTAGCTATCTCCTATACCGGTACGTTTTGACTGAAATATGGTAGAGATTTCCTCCACGATTATGAGATAGTCAAAGTACAGTAGTTTCCCTACGACTTAATGATACTTGCTGAATATCGATCCCTGTAGTTATCCCTAGCCCCCTCAGCTGACGCGACAGATGTCAATATTGTTGAAAAGGAGAAGACGCCAAATATTAAGAGAAGATTGCTATCGGTCAACACTGGATCTATTCTCCATCCACTCTCTCGCAGTACTAACTAACTATCCACAATGACAATGCTTAGACACCCCATTACAACCAGTGTGTAGCTAGGATTTTTTCAGCAGGGGGTACTGGGGGGGACCTTGAATTTTGTAAGTGCACCAATTTTTTTTTTTTTTTTTTTTTTTTTTGGGGGGGGGGGGGCGCGCCATAGCACATCCTTACACAAATCCCTAGGTCTACCTTTTTTCGGACGCACCAGTCGCCGAAACTTCGCTCAGTGCAGCGCGCGGCGGGCGGGGGGGGGTGACGATTTTTTTTTTTCTCGAATGCCAGGTCCAAAATTTTCCCCGGTCCACGTCATCCGCCGAAAAGGTTGCTATGGGGCACGAGCTACATTTTGGCCGTCTGCCAAAGAAAAATCTATTTCAATGTTCGCCCGTCACGTCACCCGCCGAAAAAGTTGCTAATGCAGCGACTAACATTTTGGCCGTCTGGCTAAAGAAAAATCAACATTTAATTTCATGTTCGTAATAGTTACTTGACATTTCAAACACTACCCTTGCCCTTTTGACAAAAATGCATGAATTTAACCGAATGACAACCGCCCCCCCCCCTGTTTAGGCTTCCTTCAATAATTTTGCGGGGGCAGCACGAAATTTTGGGCACTTGCCCCCCCCCCCCCCCGGCCCCCCCGTACTACGCCCCTGCTTACAAACATGTGCTTTGGCCTTGGACAGTGACGATTTTTTTTTTCTCCGAATCCCAGGTCGCAAAACTTTCCCCGGTCGACGTCCATCCGCCAAAAAAGTTGCTATGGCACGAAAAAAATACATTTTGCCGTCTGCTAAAGATAAAATCTTTTCATGTTCCAACCGTCACGTCACTCGGCGAAAGTGCTATGCACGACTAACATTTTGCCGTCTGCTAAAAAAAAATCACGAATTTCATGTTTTCGTATAGTTACTTGTAAATTTCAACACGCTCGGTGGGTAGCGTAGGCCCTTTGGCCTTTGACAAAAAATTGCATGAATTTACCTGAATGACAACCCCGCAGTTTAATTTGTGGGGCACTTTGCCCCCGGCCCAACGTAGCTACGCCTCTTACAACATTGCTTTGCCTTTGGACAGTAACATATAGCGTGCATTCCGAAGGTGTGGAATCTAACCGTTACACACACAGCACAATAGAGCCGACATAAAATTACAACTTGACACTGAATCTAGCACAGTATCAGTACATGCAGACATACTGTAGAGGGTTTCCCTACGAGCCGAAGAACCTTCGATTACTGAGGGATTTTCCCCCTACGAGGCTAAGACTCTGAACAGCCAATGAGAAGCGGTAACGGCTGCGACTTTTTATCTAGCAGCCAAGCGAGTGATAGAACACTGTCTTCCGTTTACGAATAATGTACGTATACCAGCAAGCGCGACGGTCGCCGCGCTACGGGCTATATTCACGGCATGCCTCTTCCAGGGCTACGCTCCAAAAATGCGTCAGGTTTTGGGCGCCGTTTCGTATATAGATCTCCCCTTATCCTTCACTCCAATTCCCCTCATATTCGCCCGTCCCAATCCTCCTGCTTATCCCCTAGCTCGTATTCCCCTTTTCCTCTCGCTATCGCCCCTATCTTATTCCATCGCACGTGGCATGTTTTAATCAATATCTCTGAAGTATAAATCATTTTTTAAATGCATCGTATTCAAATCATTTATTCATGATTTATTGTCATTTCCCTGTAGCTATCGTCCTATACCGGTACGTTTGACTGAAATATGGTAAGAATTTCGCTCCACGCTTATGAGAAAGGTCAAAGTACAGTAGTTTTCCCCTACGACCTTAATGATACTTCTGAATAGTCGATCGGCCTGTAAGTTTGCCCCTAGGCCCCCCTCAGGCTGACGGACGATGTCAATGAATCCGTTTTCTTTTTTTCTGGGACACCCTCACTGTTTGGAAATTTTTTGGTTTTTAAAATTTTTCATTTTGTGGCGAAAATATACATTACTAATATCACCTTGTTCATTTAAATTTTGGAAAGACACGGGTGAGAACACATTCATGACTGAAATGATGATGAAAACTCGTTATTTACGTTGAGAAGCCATCATGAAAAAAGTCGGTTAATTGTGCTTCATAAAAATAGTCGTTATTTTCTACAATAGCTGGTTAAATGGAAAAATATGTACCAGACATTTAACAACAATCCAAGTCAGTAGAGGGCGATATTACCATAATAGGAAATGCACTAAAACATTGCGACACATTGAACCGTGATACAGATTCTGACATACGTGACACTTGACACTTCAATTGATCGTATTGAAACGTTTCAGCGCATCATTGCACATGAGAACCAAAGGCATAGAAAAAGAGTTAAAAATCAACAAAACAACAAAATGAGTAAATATAAGGAATATATACACAAGCAACAGTAAAACAAACGATACAAACAAAAACAAGTAGATGCATTAACTATCTAATAAAAAATCGCGTAACATGGAAATCATCCAAAACATGTTAACGGAGTTCATGAGGAGCATGAACCGACTCCGACGAAGCATAATAAGTTAATCTCATTCTAGTTCCAATCGACAAATAAAACTTGCAGAATCCAAACGCGACGTGAGCAGTATTGTTCGACGGTAACAATTCAGCTTGTTAGCCACGTTTGGAACGCTGGTTGAAGTTCAATAGCGACTGTTCTAATCACGGTAGGCCTATACAGGATAGCATCAAGTAGTCGGCTAAATCTTCAGGACAATATTAAATCGCTTTTACTTGAGCTTAGATAAATCGGACTCTTTTGTTAGAGTTGAGCGCGTTCCAAGGGTGGTAAGGACGTGGATGCATTTTTTCATTAATTAATTTAAAAAAAAACGAAAGAAATTCAGAATCTGTTACTGGTGTGATATGACCTTTGGGTATAAAGCTTTCAAAAAACAAACAAATCCCCAAAACTAAACTTGGGCTTTAAGACTGGGGGATACGTGTCGAACAAAATTGGAGTGCGGCAAGATGGACCGATCGTCTGTATGTACTATGATTCAGAATGTTTAGAAACGATTCTGGTTTTAGAACAGTATTTATTATTTGTATGTAATGCTGATGCGACAGTCTTCTTTAAGTTCGGGAATACATCACGTACATTACATTACATTTAAATAACATTAGATTTGATTGCATTTTTCCAAACGAAGAAGAATAAACGTTATACTCGCCTTTTGACATATAGGGAATGAATTTCATTATTTAGTTGTTTGTCCATATTTCAGTAAGGAAGGAAGCATGTACATGTGAAAAGAATTGGCTCGCAGATCATATTTAATAGGTTTGATAAATTATTTAACATCGAACAAATGTTAAATTTGCAAAAGAATTTCGTATCATTTTCAGCGTGAACCAAAGTGACAAGTTAATTTAGATGAAATTCCTCCTGTATAGTAATCCGTAGTGGCTGGATGGTTAAAAGCACGCCGGTTTAAATGTTTGAATGCGCTTCTGTCCTTTTATTCAAGTGTAAAAAGTCCATTATTATATCTATGGATTTGTATGTTATTGCATATTCATTGTAAATATCTTGATACTCTCATAACCCAAAAAGAGATCGACTGATTTAAATCTTATCGTATCACATCTTATTTTATTTCATCTTATCTTGTCTTATCTTATCTTATCTTATCTTATCTTATCTTATCTTATCTTATCTTATCTTATCTCATCTTATCTTATCTTTCTTATATTATCTTATCATTTATGGGCAATTAAAGTTTCTATTCCATGTTTTTTGCCAGAGTTAATCAATAGTGATTCATCTGATACGTTCGCTCCAAATTACAAGGATTTAAAATAAATTCCGATCGGCTGTGGTTTGGGACTAGTCGATTTTTATATCAAGATTCAAATTTTAAGCATTTATGGCTGAAATATAAATTGTTCAGATTTAAATCTAAATCCAAAACTAAACTGGTCCCTAACCACAGCCGATCAGGATTTATTTTAAATCCTTGTAAAAAAGAGTGTTATTTGGATAAATTTTATTCTAAGTTATACGTTTTCGTGAAAGACTAATGCCCTTACTAATTAATTAATTAATCAATTTATTTATTTATTTATATATGTTTATCTATTTATCTATTCATTCAATTTATTTATTTATTTATTTATTGATTAATTTATTTATTTATTTATGTATGTATTCATTCATTCATTCATTCATTTGCATGTAATGTTCTCTCTAGCAGTCCTGTGGACATACAATGTGCTGACGTCCACTATAGTTATATAAATATGTAGCTCTAAATTGAAGAAAATAGCACATTACAAATACCATATACGTTTGCAAAACAAGAACTTTACATTTTGTACAATACAAAACTTGAAAGTACAATAATACAAGGTCATGTAAGAGAGATTATATATATTTCTGCTCATTATGAAATACAAGTATATCTCCATAATCAATATATTGATAAAAAATCATAAATCCTGCGTAAATTACACGTTTTATATATACATTTCAGTTCATAGTTATCATTTTGTAATCCATATAAATATTATTTGTTCAAGATTGTTATTTATTGGTAAAGCGTGCAGTTGATTCTGTCCGCTTGATGTTCATCTTTTACGTCTAACTTTATCACAACCGTCAATCGTGATGACTATCTGAGGATATTATCACACACACAAAGATGTATTTCTTTAATTGACTATGTAGTTCTGATCACTTACTGATTAAGTTATTTCATAAAAAAAATGAAATAAAATCACTGGTGTCCCGTAAGTCTTATTTCATTATAGCCATATCAACACGCACATTGGATTAGCTTCCAAATTACTGTGCTTGAAAATACTCGTGCCTTAGCACCGACGGATCATCAGTCACACTGGATGTGTCTCCTTTTCCAAAGCTAGCGGCCTTTGTGCTAAAATGGTGTGATGGTGCCACACGTCTTGAGTCCATGTCGAGAATGGACTGATTAGTATAAACTCCTGAAGGTGCATAACCGTGTGTCTGGCGGTCATTAGCTTCGATCCCATCAATGTACTCGTGGTTTAACTGAAATTCTGATTCATTACTAGAAGGGTATATGTTTTTGGCGTCTAGACCACGCCTACTACCGAAGGAATCGTTTTCGCCACAGTGGCTCGTGCTCGAGCTGCTCGAATCCGCCTTTATGCGTTTCTCGACATACGTTGCGTACCCAGCCATATCTACTCCACTTAATGCAAAATCATAACCCGGCAACCCCTGATCAGATGCAGCCTCTTCATATTGCCTAGATTCACCTATAGAATATGGATCTAAATCCATCAAATTATGATCAGTAAACTGTTTCGTATTTGAGTCTACTCTCTTGTGCTTGGCTTGTGGTATAGGGGGCAATTTTCGCTTCTTTCTGTTTGGGGTGGTCCGTCGCTTGGCGCACCTCTTGCAAAACACAAACCCACAAGGTGAACAGAAGAATCGCAAGAATGGCCACACAGCAAAGACCAATCGCGGTAAAGAAGAGCCACGGACTTCTCAGGATCAACGGCAGGATTTCATTTTGAGTTTGAGCTGTAAAAAGTGCTGACGTTGATGGGAGATGAGGGAAGACAGTAATTTGGATTTCCTCGGTAAAGTTTATAGTGCTGCTTCCGGACGTTGGTAGGACTCTACCCGATGACTCGGAGATCAGCTGTGAGAGATTGCTCCAGACTCTTACTACTTGGTCGTCTATCAGAACGTCACATGCTACCACATTCTTTCCTTCAGCCATTTCTCTTTGTACTATCAGTGTACTAACAGTATCACTGGTCTCTATTCTGCTTTCATTCTGAAAAATAATATCACCATTCAGATACCACCTGAAATGTGGTAATGGTAATGTCACAGTTTCTGTAGTGATGGAACACACCAAAGGAACCTCCTCACTGAGAGAAGGACCTCCTACAAGTTCTACTATAATTTGACCATCATGATGGATTTCGGATTGACCATTTCCTGATGATCGATCCCACTCAGATCCCAATACCTTAAGAGTCCCGTCAATGATGACCGTTGCATTACTACCCCTGATTATACCTCGCGTGCACTGTACCTGACACTGGACACTCACCCGTAGTCCGTCGGTCGGTATCGCTACCAATTCTCGGGCAGTAACAAAGATGCTGTCCGTGTTACCATGACAACCACTCACCGCATCATCTGGGTAGCAACTCCACGCGTAGAAACAGTCGCAAGGCGTGAATTCGTGGATACGGCATCGAAGCTCTGCCGTATTCACGAGACCGGACTGAAGGCTGGTGCTTGACGGTACTACTGTGGAGTTATGATGTTCCAGGACTTTTATAAGGCCAATCACACACGGTGTCGCGGGGAAGGGGTCCGTAGGTGTCTCACCACTACAGAAGACAATCGCTCCATTTAGCCTGGTGTCTGCCGTGAGTGTCGTGTGAATATGCCTGTAGCCACCTTTAAAGGAATAACCAAAAATGGAAGTTTATGGCTACTTATTAACTAGATTAATTTTAATTAACATCATTCATTTTTCATGATCTGATGGAGTTCGCAGAATGTGTGAGTGATGGGGAAGTGCAACTTCTGAATATTTTGAGTAAACGGTTTACGTTCTTATGATACCCCTCCCCCAACCATCTCTCTTTATCTGTGTTTTTTATATAGCACTAAAACAGGTCGGGGAGACCAAATACCAGTATTTTGCACTGTTTGCCTTTTCTATCTTTGTGTGAAAGCGTCTATGTGTATGTGTCTGTGTATTTGTGTGTCTCTGTGTTTGTGCGCCCGCCTTGGGTGCGCGCGCGCACGTGTGTGTGTGTATGTGTGTGTGTGTGTGGGGGGGGGGTGGGTGGGTGGGTGGGTGCGTGGGTGTATCAGGGAGAAAGCTTAAGAAAAGAAATGTCATAGAAGCAGGTTTTTACCAACCTTCGTCGTCAACACTGAATCCCAGGAGTGAGCTGACGTCAGCGGTGTTATGCAATATTTTCCAACTGAAAGCAATGATTGGATAACGCCTGACCTTACACGTTATGATGACCTCATCGCGTCCGGGAATTAAAGTCACCACATTTTGCGACGCATACGGTTTAATGCACTCCAAATGATTATCCATGTTCAGAAACATTAAGGTGGCCGATGCAAAGATCTCTGTATCATTACAAGTCACTGAGGAGACCTCGCAGAAATAGAGTCCCCTGTCCCGTGAAGATATTTCATGAAGGGTCAACGATGAGTTCATTATTTTGTTGTGAGGGTTCCACTTCCGTTGGACACCGCTGTTCTCTGCCTGTAGCGTACCTTGCTGAGGGTACCATTCGAGTTGGTGGCGGTTGGGGTTAAAGTTCGCCACGACGCAGTCGAACCTGGCCGTTTCTCCTTCCGGTGCCACTGCATCTCTTGGTGTGACGACAAATGATAGATCGTCAGCGTTGCATGACGCAGGCAACATGAGCCAGAAAGATATTGCAATCATCAGAAAACAGTCGATGTAGTCATTGAAAATGCGTGTAAAACCACTGTTGGGAATGTAGAATACTGCCATAATGAAAGGTTTATCATCATAAATGCGAGCTCGTGATATATATACCCTCACATTATCCTTGCTTACTACACAAGCAATATAGGGCCTACTGATCTACTAAAAGTAAATTAACAGCACTCGACGCTGTTTCGTGAAGGTGATTTGAATTTTCAATATAATGGAGAACACTTGGTACTAAGCGAAACTTTCAAAACTTACGGTACTTGGGTTCTTTTGAAGACACTTTCATGTTTTAATACACATAAAACAATAGGCCTAGAAGGCGTGGCAGTTGAGTGTTATTTCAATATATTTGTTTTAGTTTCCGTTGTGGCATAACCGCTAACCACTGACAGTGGAATCACATCTCACAAATGAATGGATTGATAATGACAAAAAACACTCAGTGTTGAGAGTAGACAAAAGAATAGGGCTTCACGTGATTTTATTAGTTTACAGCAGAATATGAGGGAAAACCAATAGTTTTTCTTACATATTTGCTTGACATAACTGGTATTGTTCTTCACAACGTATCCCAGACATTCAACGTCCAATCACTTCCTTAATTGTCCATCAAACTTTAATATGGCTCGTCAACTCCCTTTTTGTTGATTTCTTCGGAACGTTGTGGGAAACATTTTTGAAACTAAGAATAATTTCTCACTGACACTTACGAACAGAATTTGTATTTTCAAACACCCCACGATTCGTTTACATTTGAATGATATTTATTCAACTATTATTTATTCTCGTATATCTACTCTCTTAGAGTAATATATATTGTGTTTAATTGTTTTGTGTTAATCATTACTTTGTGTATATTTTGTAGGGTATTTTCTGATTTATGTCTGTGTTCTACTTTTGTATCTTTGTTTCATATCCAGGGCCCCATGGGAGACCAATTTATTGTTGAATGGGTACCCTGGTAAAATACATTACTTGAATTAATGAAATAAAATAAAATAAACAAGTAAACATTGAGTGGTGGTTTGTCGGTTGTACTACATATCAATTTCTAAGCGATCTTTTACTTTCTTCATGGTCTAGAGTTTTGCAACACAGTGGTAAACTGGAACTAAAACCGTCGTTTTGGCACATTTTTTGCCATTGTAACAAATCTACAAGTTTGATATATTATTGAAACGAGATTTATGATAATCAAAGGTTTCTCTTTAAGGTTAGATCAAAATATGTGACCGAAGTCAACGTTATGACACGGGGAATTGAGTCTAAAGACTTCCTTTTTGGTAAAAAAAAATCTCGTGGAAGATCCTCGTTTTTTCTCATTTATTCTGTCTTTTTGCCGCTTCATAAAATGAAAGTGCGAGATCTATAAATATATTGAAGATGAGGATGTGTAGTGGGAAGTCTGCGGATTCTAAAAATGTACCAATCAAATTTTATTGGCTAGCAGAAGGCCCGCGGAATTGCCAAAAAACAATCACAGACACCATTTTCTCTCAGTATTCTGACTTTCACAGCTCAACGCAGTCTTATATTATCATGCGTTCGAGTGTGAATGTAAACAATAGACATGCTTCTACACAGCGCGGAGTGAGAGCACTACTGCATGACCAGTGCGTATATAACCTCGTATTTCTCTGCCCAAAAGAGGAGCGTTTTGTGTGCTAAGGGGACCACACCTCAATTACAATAACCCATAGAAACGAATGTCAAATTTACCGACTTCAAAACATTCTCAATAATTAACCGAATCGTATTTTTTTAAAAATCGCTGGATATGAAAAGAAATTTCATGTGCTTTTATTTAAAAACCATGATTTATTAAAGATATAGAAATTTGGCCTCCACTGGTATAAATAAATAAATATATAACACAAAACATAGAACACGTGACAAAATAACAATTATATACCATAATCAAAATACAGAATTAACCCTCATTATTATCACAGCCAAAAAAAAGAGAGGAAGAGATAGGAGAGAGAAAGGAGGGAAAAGGAAAGAAAAGAACCCTATAAAAACTTGGCAATAATTTAGTTTAATTTACATGTTTGTGCTGTAACCCCCCTTCCCATCTGCAAAAAAGAAGAAAGAAAGAAGAGGAAAAATGATGAAGAGAGAAAGGAGAAAGGGGGAAAGTATAGAGGGGAAGGAGGGCAAGAGCAGGAGACAAAAAGGGCGGTCACCGTGGATAAAAAGGAAGGGAGGTACATGTACAAAGAAAAAGAAACAACAACAACAACAATATTGCACACATACTTCTGACCCCTTGTCCGTCTTTCTGTTTGATGCTGAATGCTAAAAATAGCAACCTTTCACAGATATCAATAAAAATTCATTAAAAATACCCAAAACCCAAATTTCCCTAACTGTCCAGGTGATGTACAAGCTATAGAGTTCATATAATCTATATCATCACAAAACATGGCGAATAAACCATTTCCCGATTTTTAATGAATTTTTAGTGTATCCATGCAATGAGGTCATCACTGCCTTCCTGGTAGGCATTGCGAGAGATACAATTGAGGCGTGCGTCCTAAAGAAATTGATATGGAAGACATGAAAATAAGATCATCACAGCCTAAGCCTACAACAAGCACTTTCTTTTTTATTTTCTGTCTTTCTGTCTGACGGGTGAATGCAGTAGAAACGGAGCCATGTGCTGTTGGCAACTCCGCGGGGCAGAGGTGTTTGTTTGAACATCTTGGCCGAAACTATGGGGACGGGGCGTTAGGAAGTAGAATATCTGCATGAGACAATTCCTTTAAATATCCTTGAACATACTGGACTTCTGAAAGACACTATTCAGAAGGAAGGGTGGATAGAAAAATGCCTAGAACGAGGAAAAAGATGATGATGAGGGATAACATCATGAACAGAGAGAGAGAGAGAGAGAGAGAGAGAGAAAGCCAATAGGAAGGCTGGAGCTAGGAAAGGACCCAGAACATTAATTATACATTTCCGCAAAAGGGGTCCATAAATTATATAAGAAGAGCTTTATTCAAATATTGCTAAATCCACCGACGTGGTGTTTCTTGAGAAAAATGCACTTTCCCAGTTCTCTACTCGTGCATTTTTTTTAAATAAAAGTGGAAGCAAAGCCAGGGCAGAATTGTTTTTTTTATATTAAATTACTTTTATTTTATACAACTTAATCCATAGTTGAACCTTGTACTGATTTAATAACCCTAAATATATACGTTTATGTTGTGTGTGTGCGTGTATGTGTGTGTGTGTATGTGTGTGCGTGCGTGTGTCTCTGTGTATATATGAGTGCGTGCGTGCGCGCGCATGTGTGTGTGTCTGTGTGTGTCTATGTGCGTGTAAGAGCGCGCGCGTTGTATGTATGGTGTGTATGTGTGTGTGTTTGTGTATTTTTTGCTGTTGCGTGTGTAAAATGTTTTTAGCGCACAGGCCTATCGGATTTTAGCTTTTAATGTTAATGAAAAATTCGTTGTAAAGTTAAAATAATATTTCTGCAATATAAATTTATCATCTATCATCTTTATTATCTGTTTAACTTTTAACCCTTTCCACGTCGAGGCACACTCTCGCTCAAAGAAATTGTTTGAGGCCTAACTTACTGGATCTTAATGAGAAATAGATGATTTAACATGGCAAAACTGAATACGTAAGGAATTAGGTGGACATGCAAACATTTCATCGATGAAAATTTGAAAAAGTTGTGAAACTTATTTCGATCAATTTGATTTGATTTAAAGGCAAGGTTCACCCTGACATCAAGTTGGTTTTAATAAAAGTAGATTAATGAGAAAAACATATTAATGAAAGTTTGGCGAAAATCCACCAAAGAATAAGGGAGTTATGAGGTTTCAAAGTTTTAAATATGTGACGTCACATGCGAGCAGCTCCCAATATGTCATGTGATATAATTCTATAGATTTACCATTTTTTTAAATGCTTTCATGATAACTGAATTGGGATTTTTTCATAGAAGCATGTATGAAATAATGTTTTTGATAATATAGTGAATGCACAGCTAAAATCATTTTCTAATTTTTGATAGAATGGTACTTTTAAGGAATTTATATCGCATGACAAGTGGGGTGTTGCTCGCATGTGACGTCACAAATTTAAAAGTTAAAAAATCCATAACTCTGTTATTCTTTGGTGGATTTTCGCCAAACTTTCATTAATATGTTTCTTTCATTGTTCTGCTTTTATTAAAACCAACTTGAAGTCAGGGTGAACATTGCCTTTAATGTTATAGCTGAATTCAAGTTGTGAAGAAGATTTTTGAAGAATTTTTGTGTAGCTTTGCATGGGATCAATTTTTATCAGCGCACTAGATTAATAATTCCTATCGACTATACATGTGTAGGGCGTTCGGCAATAGTGGGCGCTATCGTCAGGGAGTGCATGCGCAGATTTCACGGTGGTGCGACTACTGCACTGATCTCCCCACTCAGTGGACTACTGTGACCAACTTATTCTAGCTTCCATAGACAATACACAGGGATGTCTGCAAAATTCACGTTTTACTAAATAAGGTCGGAGTGTCACAAATATGCATTATGATTTCATGTTTCTTTTACAGGTAGCATCAGAATTCGTTGAGTACATGCCACAAATTTTAAACCAGTCATTTATGAGACTTTGCAATTCTCAACCCGTGTTTAAAGGCAGGGGATCTCTTGTGCATGCCTAAAAATTAACATTGTGTAAATACAGTGGCATTTAGAAGAAAATGCCATCTGGGACCCTTTAGCCAAATATAGGGTCTAGAATCTCAGTTTTAGTGGAATTATAGTGACCGTTGGACTCAGATTTGAATTTTTTCTCGCGAGAAAAAAAATCCTACCATAGAACGTACACTAAACGGCTATTGTTTTTCTTTTGCATTTTTCAAATTCTAGGCAATCACTGACCCCCAGATTTCACAGACATGCCCTACACCAATAGCCTACGGGCATGGGTTATCTTTTCCTGGTCTGCGGGGATGTTTGCAAATGAGATCCACTGCCTTTAAACCGGAAGTTTGTGGAGGCCAAGTTCTTTTGAACAAGTGCGCCCTTTACTGCTGAATGCTGTTGAATGAGGTCTTATCGACAGCGACAAGTCAATACTGGTCAATGAACGTTCGTTTCTCTACAAGGAAACAAGTTTAAGACTAATCCTTCCAGCCAGGAGATACACTCCAGCTGGTGTATGTTGTATGTGTTTCAAACTATATGGTCATTTATATCAATTTCTTAACAACAGAAAACGCTCCTCTTTTGCGCAGAGAAATCCAGGGTTCCGCACAGGCCATGCATCACTGCTCTCACACCGTACTGTGTGGGAGGAAGCGACGGACTGCTGTCATTGTTCACATTCACACTCGAAGAATAATAAAGTCAGAATACTGACAGAAAATGGTGTTTGTGGTTGGTTTTCGCCAATTCCGCGGGCCTTCTCCTAGCCAATAAAATTTGATTTTTACATTTTTAGAATCCTCAGACTTCCCTCTACACATACCTATCGTCGATATCTTTATAGATGGCGCACTCTCATTTTCAGAAGCGCAAGTCAGCAAAAAAAAGGGAATCTTCCACGAGAATTTTTTTACCAAAAGAGAGTCTTTAGACTCAATTCGCGGGTCATAACATTGACTTCGGTCACATATTTTGATCTAACTCTAAAGCAGAACACTTTGAATTATCATAAATCTCGTTTCAATAGTATATAAAGCTTGTAGATTTGTTACAATGGCAAAAAAATGTGCCAAAAACGACAGTTTTACTTCCAGTTTACAAAACTGTAGACCATGAAGAAAGAAAAAGATCGCTTAGAAATTGATATGTCTTGGGGCATTGCTGACTTCTTCCAATCATATCAATGCCCTTAAACTTTAACTACATTGTATTCGAAACGGTGGAAGTATTAAATTACGTTGGACTTCTTATTTTTTTTGGGGGGGGGGAGGGTATGAGGTTTTTCATTGTAAGTTTGTTTTTCAGATAGAAACATTGTCCCTATCCTTTCTTAAACCATTTTATTTACTCAAGAAATGTGCAGATTTATATTGATCGAAGATATTTTATTAATGTGCTAACTTCTCGTACATTTATGAACAATGGGTTTAATGTTATTCTGTTACTTCCTTACTTATTAAAAATGCAATGCCAGAAAGGGCAAGCTGACACGTTAATAGTAAGTATGATACTTTATTCGAATGTATGAGTTTTAAAGAATTTTAACATCATTCAGCATCGAAAATCGTCTTGAAGCAATTCTTTTCAGCCATTGCTCTCAAATCTAATTAAGTGCTTGTATTCACTGTTTTCTTGATAGGTTGGTTTGGAAGTTTCACTTCTGTTTCATTCAAATATGGAGATGTATGAAGTATCAATTACGTTGAAGCGATTATACTGAAGTGGTATACTTATAATTATAGAACAATATTGCGATTAGGTCGTTTCACTTTCAGGATAATGATTGACAAATGTAAGTAGTATTTCTAATGATGAGCTTTAAAAAAAACCGCAACCATCAAGGGTTAGTGTATCGCAAGATTCCTGGTTTGAATTGTGGTTACCAAGTTGCTATAAAATATTTTCCCTCCTAAGCTAGGAACGATGTAAAATGCCTCATGGATTTAGTGAAGTGTGAATATTCATGAGTTTTAAAACATGAACAATTGCTCATGAATATTCATACATTTCGTATGAATATTCATGAATTAACGAGTGACTGAAGATGCAATTAGATGAAGAGACTATACTCTCGAAATGAACGCAATTAGAACTGAAAGGTTAATTCTTTAATGAATTAAATAACTCCTCTTTTGCCACGTTCACATATTCTACGCAAATTTTACGTTTGAAAGGGAGTATGTAGTGTTGGTAAGTGGTAAAAGTAAATTTCCTCCTAAAGTGCTTTTTAGATAGACCTATTATCACCTATTAATGCCGTGAAAATCATATGCTTTTAAACGCTATTTTTAAATGATTTTCTGAAATATAAAAAAGTCAGGTGGGACGACTTCTTTGCCATAGGGAATGGGCACAACGATATCTACTCTCTCGTAATTAACAAATCACAACAAGCATTATAAACATTTTTCAGTACGTTTGGTGTTGTATTTTGATGTCTGGCATGACGATACTATACTTTGTGAAGCATCGATGAAAAAATTGTTATATCGATTAAAACCATTGTTGGGCTTAGTATATTTCAATGTAAAACTCGGGTGGTCCAATCCTTCTTATACATCTCCACGGAACACTATTGTCCCGGAAGTGTGGCAATCAGTTCATTAACATAATCATAAACATAAAAAGTATATATCTTATTAAAGGGAGAAGGAGCCAGCAACTAACAGGCACAAGTTAAGAAAAAAAAAATGACATTGTGAGTATTGTGAGAATTATGGTACATGGTGATAGACAGCCTAAATAAGGGGTACTGTGTGATACTCACCCAATTAATTTGTGTTTATTTTACGTCTTTGCAAGTTTTATCCCGGGATAAAACTTGCAGGAACAGCTATAGGGGGAGGAGCTTATCAATTCAAACAGTGCATACATTACCACAGCGCGACTAACACACGTCGGGTGGCATGCATCAGTCACGCATGGTCAGCTCCAGACCAGTGCACGTGCGATCTGATTGGTTGGCAAGAACTCAAATATTCTCCTAACTTATGCCTGTTAGTTGCTGGTTCATTCTCCCTTTAAATTTTATTACAAATCTAAGCGTGGCCAGATTTTCCATACTTTGACATGGCATATTCTATTTTTTAAATTCCATTTTTTGTGTGTGTAAATTCGTCATAGCTTTGTGTTTTTGTGTAGCTTATTAGCTGTCGTTTCCTTTACATGTTGCTGTAATTTTCCATTTTTTATCTCCACGCATTGATCCAACCGTCTTAATATTCGAGAGAGGCACATACATACACACAAACACACACACACACACACACACACACACACACACACACACACACACACACACACACAACCAACAACACACACACACACACACACACACACACACACACACACACACACACAACAACAACACACACACACACACACACACACACACACACACACACAAATGCACACCCACACCATAACACAAATGCACACACACAAACCCAAACACACAATATACACACAAACACATACACACAAACACACGCACCAACACACATACACACCATCACACACATACACCCCCCCCCCAC
>JZLH01S0251814.1:38597-50052 GCA_001188425.1 Eucidaris tribuloides
GGCAAAATCAGCTATATGGCAAGGGGATGTAAAGTTTTCCAACTGGTTCATTTGGCTACGTTGGTGCCTATCAGGCTCCAAGGGCCAAAACTATATGTATAACTTATGTTTTTCTATGGGTACCATAGAGAGTTTGCGAGACCTCAGGTGAACGTTGTGCCCCCGGGGCTCTTTTTTATTTGTGTAACAGTTATAGTCTATAATATCCCTGAACCACTGGATACTCGAGACATCAAAACCTATGAGCATTAACTTATATGATCTTCTCTATCGAACGCCTTTCGTAAGTCTACGAACACTGTTTGTCCATTGCTTGGAGCCAGTCATCTGTATAACCTCAACAAGAAATTGCGGAGTGTAGTGACATAAATCCTGATTGTTCCACGACCAATATGGAATTAAACTTAAGGTAGCTAGAAAGTTGTTTACGTATAACATGTTCCAAAAGTTTGGAGACAAGAGGCAACAAATACACTCCTGCTCATAATTATGGAATATTTTGTTGATACTTTAGTTCTTTCTCCTATATCGTCCAAAATTTTTAATATAAGTGTTTATTTCAGAAAAAGCAATATGTGAAGCAATTGTTGGATCTCATGAGATGACTAAAGTAAAAACTAAAATACATTTGAGCGCAATAACAATTATATATTCATTTTCATTCAAAAAAGTATTAAACTGAAGTAATTAAAAAAAGCAACACAAAAAAACTTTTAAATTTTGATCTAATGTCAATTATCATTAAATTAACATCAGAATAGTCTATTACAAGTCTAATAACGCTCGTAACCGCCACGTGACTCAACAACGTCTCTGAATACCGCCATTTTTAAACACAGGTTTTAGCGTCGAGTCGGATGCTACAAAATGCTCAGAATTCCTAAAATACTTATATTATACTTCTTTCACCAGGGGTGAGCAAATATTAATCCCAGATGTACCGTTCACGGAATAATAATAATAATAATAATAATAATAATAATAATAATAATAATAATAATAATAATAATAATAATAATAATAATAAAATAATAATAATAATAATAATAATAATAATAATAATAATAATAATAATAATAATAATAATAATAATAATAATAATAACTTTTTATCACCCTTTTTAAACAGAGGAATTTACCTTTGCGCTTTTTTTCTGTAATTGATGGATTGATTGGATACGTGAGAAAAGGCGTGAGCTCTTCCGCTGATAACTTAAGAATGCCAGATGATATTTCATCGATTCCTGTTGATTTCTTATATTTCAACTGTTTGATTTCTGTCAAAACTTCATTTTTTGACACAGTCACAAGCTCAAACTTATTCTTAAATAAAACTTCGTTATTAAGAGGGAAATTATTTTGGCCATTAGTATACGGAATTTCTTCGGACAAAGTTTAACCAATTGTTACGAAACATGAATGTAATAGCCAGCTCCTCATTATTTTCACGAAAGGTTGAAGTGACAGCCTTTTTATTGGGTCATACACTTTTCAATGTTTTCCATGCTTGTGAAGCACTACGTTCATAACTTGTAAATTTTCCCACAGAGTAACTTTTCTTCAATTTTCTCACTTCCCTTGTTATTCTATTTCGTAATTTTCTATATTGACTCATTGAACTACCATCTTTCTCTTTATAAACTGTTTTCTTCAATTTGTCTCTTTCTTTCATGAGTTTATGAGTATGCGAGTTCATCCACGGACACCTTCGTTGTTCTACTCGTTTTTTTTCTTAATTGACACATATAGCTACGTGCAGAGGTAATCATTCCCGTTTACATACAGCATAATTCAAGTTTGAACACTTTGTAACATTTTGTCATATATATCCTTAAAATCTTGTTTGAACTTTACAGTATGAATTTCGTTTATGTTTCTACGTTATAACGTATATGACAAGGTTCAGACTTGGAATAGTTTCCTTTCAAATCATATAACTCATTGATTAAACGCTCATGCCCATAGTTTATACTTACACATTTTGCTTGGTTCAAGTCTTGTATTTTCTTGTAATGTATGGGCGCTTTGTCTTTTATGAAAACGCGCTATGTAGGCCCTAAATATTGGTTAGTAGTACATAGAGTAGTAGTTAGTAGTAGTAGTAGTAGTAGTAGTAGTAGTAGTAGTAGTAGTAGTAGTAGTAGTAGCAGCAGTAGTAGTAGTTGTTGTTGTTGTAGTTGTTGTTGTTGTTGTGGTGGTGGTGGTGGTAATGGTATCATCATCCTGTAATATAAAGTCATACATAGATGCTTTACTTTTTTAATAGGTCCATAAAATTCTGTTTTTCTTGTTTTCGATACCAGTTGAGAATGGGATAACAAATAATTAAAATGGCTACATGAGTCTGCATTCAATCCGGAACCCAACATCATTGGCATATATTAGGATAGCTTCCCTCGTGTTTTGTCCACACTTTGGAAATCTCCTTTTAGGATTTTGGGGCTGACCTTTGCTTTGAGAATGCATACGCGGGGTGTTGGAGCGACCATTGACAGAGGTTGTTGTAAAGACGTTTGAGACTGCGAAATACGTGTGAATGGAGAATCTGCGTCGGCCGCTTGGGTTTTGGGAGGATGACCGTTCCAGTCTCAAATAACGTGTGAGTGAGGCTCAACGGGTCGTCCAATGGGGTTTCTTGGCAACGATGACGTTTGATTCTCCAAAATACGTGTGAGTGAGTATTTCGGGGTCGTCCAGGGGGTCTGCAACGATGACGTTTGATTCTCGGCAAATACGTGTGAGTGAGATCTCGGTGTCGCAGAGGGGTCTTTGCAACGATGACGTTTGATTCTCTGCCAAATACGTGTGAGTGAGATTTTCGGTCGCGGTTCCTTGGGTTTTGGCAACGATGACGTGCCAGATTCCAAATATGTGTTAATGAGATCCTTGGGGTTCCTTGGCAACGTGGTTTTATGCACAGAATGTGAGTTTCCTTGTCCGTCATTAGGACTAGAATATGTTGCATAATCATAGTGTTCGGAAGACGCGGTAGGCGCACTTACAAAGCTCAGCTCAGGGATGTCACAATAAATGGGTTCTTCGTTTTCTTTTTCTGTGGGGGCAGCTTCCTCCCCCTTCTTAGAATTTGGGGATGAGGTCGAAGGATTTATCATTTTTGTACGCGACACGTGCTTGAGACACCTTAAAGAAACAGTGATGATGATCACTAGTGTTATAACAATGCTTGCCGTGATAAAAGCAGGTTTCCAGAATTCAGTCTTGCTTGGTAACTCTATTCGAAGGGATGAGTTGTCCGTTACCCCATGAGGGTACCCAACGGTACTTGTCGGTTTTTCAGAGGTTGGGCGGCTCGTATAGACGTTATTCCCTACTGGAAATGGTCGCAGTGGTTCTGCCTCAGTGCTGTATTCAGGACTGTCATTTTCCCCAGTACTTGCAGTTGAAGACAAGGGGTACCGACTTCTCAAGGAAACCTCTCCAAATGCTCGAATCACTTCGTCACCCACAGTGGTTTCACATGCCACACTCTTTCCTTCAATCGTCGAAGAGATGTTCGACAGAGTCATAGAATTGTGGGTATTATTCATGAACAGAATAGAGGCCATGGAACCATTCGCAGTAGTAAGCATATCCCCTGCAAGATACCAACGAAAGACACCATCTGACGATGGCTCATCGGGAGATAGGATGAAGCAAGTAAACGATAGCTCTCCACCCAAAAAAGCAGATGAAAGTTTGAGACGATTGGAATTCTGCATGACATCAGTTGTGTTCATACAATGAAAGCTATTATTAACCCCTACACGGACGGGTATGTGTGTCGTCGCATTGCCGAATCCCAGCCTGTTAGAAGCACTACAACTTACTGTGAGGAGCTGATCCAGAGTTGTTGAGGATGCAGATGAAGATGGGGATGATACTGGTGTCACGAGAGACAGTGTCACGTGATGTTCGTCGGTAAAACACCCGTTAACCAGTCCACCTGGGTCACAATCCCAGGTTACAGACTCGACGGCTGGTAAGGCGTCTACATTACAAGTCAAACGCATCTGATTGATAAATCCAACTTCAAAACTCGTACCTCTTGGAGATAAGGTGACAACCGGGGTATGGAACACCTTGAATGGACCAATCACAACTTTGACATTCCTGTTTGGGAATTTATAATTGGTAAAGTATAACGTAACGTTCGTGTTGTGCATAGACCTGGCCAGCACAAAATTAACACGGAGGGTATTTCCGACTGTCTTTATTCTCATGGTCGGTGAAGCCGGTTGCCACGTAATGCGAAGTGGCGGGTAACTGTCGGGTTTGGTCACGGGAATGAGGACTGTTTCGCCAACATGTCCTGGGACTGGGGTGTACGTTACTGGTATGTTTATTCTAAAATAGTTGACAACAAACCTCACAGAGCTGACGATACTAGAGGTTCCGCACGTTGCAACGCACTTGTACCGAGCATCGTCTTGAGGAGTCACTGAAACAAAGGTAAGAGACGACGTAATTTCGGAGGTGGATGGGGCTCGGATGGTCGATATGTTGTAACGTGGGCTGTGTAAAATGTCCTCCCGTTTGTACCATGAAATGCTGACAGGATTGTCTTCACTAAATCGGACGGCGCAACGAAGAACAACACTTTCTCCTTCATATACCTCAACCTTCGATGGTAAGTTTGTCACGAATTCCGAACAGCACATCACCGTTGTAACACAGGTTGCGTAAACCAGTATAACGTTGAAAAGCGCCATTTTCATTTTTTCCAAGTTCAAATCCTGTTCACAATTATTACTGTTCAACTAGATGAATGGTGCAAAAATCTATCTCGACTTCTTAAGGTTGAAAAAAATAAGCATATTGAGACAATGCGCTAAATCGGACGGCGCAACGAAGAACAACACTTTCTCCTTCATTTACCTCAACCTTCGGTGGTAAGTTTGTCGCGAATTCCGAGCAGCACATCACCGTTGTAACACAGGTTGCGTAAACCAGTATAACGTTGAAAAGCGCCATTTTCATTTCTTCAAGTTCAAATCCCGTTCGCAATTATTACTGTTCAACTAGATGAATGGTGCAAAAATATATCTCGACTTCTTAAGGTTGAAAAATAAGCATATTGAGACATTGCGCAAGAACGACTCCAACGCAGCATGTCATTTATAAGTGAATGACTATTTCCTACAATGCGTCATAGCCTATAACTGTGTTTTCTCCGAAACCTATCAAATGATACCAAAAATATTGTTTACATTCGAACTTCCACCGTACGCAAACAAATCAACAGCCAGCTTTCGATTCGCAACGGTAGCAGAAGATTTGCGTTATGTCAGTTTTGTTTCTCTTCATTTCCTTTCTTTTTTATTTTGTCTTTCCTTGTCAGTCTTTTTAACTTTCTTTTCATCTTTGTATCGTCCATCTGTCTACTTTTCTTTTTCAATTCTCCTGTTTTTCTATCATATAGCTTTCTTTTTATTGGCTTTAATTCTTCCAATCTTTCTTTTCATTTTCTCTCTTTCTTTCCATATATCTTTACTCTTTACTTACACTTCTTCTTTCCACCTTTCTATTTTTATTTTTAATTTCTTTTTATCTGTCAATCTTTCTTTTCATTTTTCTATCTTTCTAATATATTTTTGTCTTTCTTTCCATCCAACTCTACATTTTATCTTTCCATTTCCTTCTATCCTTTTTTTCATCTTTCTATCTTTCTCTATTTTTTCATTCGCCCTGTCTTTCTTCTTTCTCTAAATCTCCTTCTTTCTATCATTTTACTTATCTTTCTTCCTGTCTTTATACCCATCTTTTCACCTTCCTACGTTTTATTTTTATCTTTTTGCCATCTTCCTATCTTGAATAAAGGTCATAAATGGTCATATTTGACGTATCCTTTACGGAGAAATTTCATTCGTTGCTTTGACATCTTTGAGCATCATTGTATTGTGTGCTTGAAGAGTCACATCTCATAACATCTCCTTTCATGTGGTTTGTTCATCCTTAATACAGAAAGCTGACAAGTCTCGCTTTTGCTCCAACTGTGTAGGTTGAAACTAGAACCTAACTACTCCCAATTCAAAGGATGCAAAACAGAATACGAGGCCATGTCACAATAATTGTGGTCGATGAAAAAGTTCCACTTTGATGTGCCATCAGTAACCAAAAAGGAGGCCGGGATTTATTCTTCACTGCAAGGATAAGCAAGTACGATCACGCACAAACCTTCATCATACTTCAGTTACCTCACACACACACACACACACACACACACACACACACACACACACACACACACACACACACACGCGCGCGCGCGCGCGCGCGCAACCAAAACAATGACCCAGATTTTCAAAGCTGTGGCCTTGTCTTCCGGGCTATTATAATTATGGACTGTCTGAGATATAAATTTTGAGGATTGGTTATGACAATAGCAGTTTTATGTTTCGAATGCTCTTACGATTGCTGACGAGATATCACACTCGTAGTATTATCTTCAATTGTAATTTGCCTGCCATGGTTTACTAGTGTTTTCAAAATTGTACACTCAAATTACACAATTGTAATAATTGCTTTTCTTGCCGATCCGAGCGGCCATCTTTTCAGAAAAGGCTTGAGTACGGTACCGTAGTACCTGTATTTGTATCATCAAGACAAATGTTCACGATACGTAGTATTGTCACAGAATGACAAGTCTAGCTATTTTCAATATCGTTATTCCTGTCCCCTTTTTAGTTGACGAAGCTTCGAAGAAACTTGTAAGCATTTACCATTTCTGATTCAAGACAGTGAGGATGTCGTTTTTGTTGATCCACGCCGACTAAAGTATTTGTCATGAAAACATCCGATACGGTTAGGGTCGAAATAAGTACATTAATTTGATTTCATTTCCATGGGCTGTAATATAACGTAATAAGCATAAGTGAGAGAACTGTATGTATGTGGGACAAAATGACAGTACACTGCACACGTACGTCTGCTTTCTTTAATTAACATGATTGTAATACAGTATTTTCATACTTTTGAAGTCTGCAATATGTCATGCATGTATAGATCTTCATATCCTCATTTCTAGTAAAATAAGTAAATAACCGCATGATGGCACCAGGGGCGTAGGCTGGTTTGGGCATGGGGAGGTGCACATCTTGCGGAGGTGGAACTAACTTGGTGTGGGGAGGTGCACATCTTAGGGAGGTGGAACTAAAGTTGAGAAAATCAGGTGTTGAAAGCAGAAAAGGTGGTGAAAATTTCTTTTTGCTTACCAGGGGCGGAACTCCTTTGGCTCTGCGGGGGGGGGGGGGTGGCATGTGCACCCAGTGCACCCCCAGCCTACGCCCTTGTGGCACTGTTACTGCAGAACAATTACGATGAGAATGAAACAACTTTCACTTGAGTTAAACTGTCAAACAATTGGATACTTCAGATATTCATGTAGCTGCGAGCTTGTATCACCACATAATAACCACAATCACATGATAGACCTAATGGTACTCACTGCAGAACAATTACGTTTTGCAGATTCAATTCAAAGTTTGAAAGACAATAAGAATGAAACAAGTCTCAAGCTGTAAAACTGTCAGCAAAGAATTGAATACTTCAGATGTAGCAGCGAGGCTGTATCAGTTTCGGAAATGGTTGAGGCTGCTCATTGTAAAGTCCAATATCACATGTTATTTATCGTCGAGACTTTAAAGGGAAATAGCAACAATGTGAACCACTTTCATTGTCTCCGATCTCAAGCTATCCACAAACATTTTACTGCATTTGAAAGAGTTTGTATATTGACTTTGATAGAGCTTTTGAGATAAATGGTAGCTTTCATTTCTTAGACTGTTTTACTCTTCTATACACTGTAAAAATATTAAACACTCTTATAAACACTTTTCTCTAACACTTCATGAACACTTGAACACGTTTATCTGGAAAACATAAACACGATTTGTTAGAAATTGTGTGTATCACCTATATGATATCAAAAGTTCGTGTTTATTTCTGGAACACTTCATAAGCACTTGAACACATTCACGGTTAGGTGTTGAAAGTCACAAACGCGTCGACGAACATTTTTGTGAAGATCTACTAAAGTGTTTCAGTGCTCATAAAATGGTTGTTGACGCATTTAGGATTTTCAAAACCTAAAACCGCTAAAACCTAAACGTGTGTATGATTTCATATTAAACGTGTCCAAGTGTCTGGGAAGTGTTCCAGAAATAAACACAAACTTTTGATATCATACAGGTCATACACAGAATTTCTAACTAAACGTGTTTATGTTTTCAAATGTGTTACAGGAAAGCGTTTATGAGAGTGTTTCGTATTTTACAGTGTAGTGTACACAATGTAATTTTATAAGAATGGGAATTGAGTATCGTATGGGTTGGATTATGGATGCACTTCTCTTGCAGTTTTACAGTTGGCATTGATGTCACGATGTGGAGAGCCGCCCCACCTCGAAAAGTTGCCTGTCATAATGTTTGCCACATGTGCCCTGTGTGTTACGCAGACCAGTTGCCTATTACAATTTACCATAATATTTTCAGCCTTTGAATCACAACATGCCCCATTGTTTGTACTTCGTATACAATATTGTGGATCGTAGTTCCAATTTAAACAGCCAAAAACAAGACAAGCAGTGAAGATTTTCTGAGATCGAATACGATCGCGGGGGGGGGGGGCTACACTCTAAAACAACTAGTCAATTTGAATAGGAATCGTGTCAATTGGGGACTTCTCACTTCTGTTCAAAATAGATTCTATTCAAATAATGATCAAAAAATCTACAATGTAAAAATACTAAACACTATTATTAACATTTTTAACACTATATGAACACTTGAACAAGTTTATCTGGAAATCATAAACACGTTTAGTTAGGAATTCTGTGTATGTAGGCCTATCACCTGTATTTTATCGAAAGTTCGTGTTTATTTCTGGAACACTTTTTAAACACTTGAACACGTTTAATATGAAAACAGAAACACAATTAAGTGTTTTAAGTGTTAAAAATCGTGAACGCGTCAACAAACATTTTATAAACACTTAAAATGTTTAGATCTTCAGGAAGATGTTTGTTGACGCGTTTATTATTTTTGACCATAAAAGACCTAAACGTGTTTATGAAACGTGTTTATGAAGTGTTCCAGAAATAAACAAACTTTTGGTATCATATCGGTGATACACATAAACGTGTTCAAGTGTTTATAATTGTGTTTAGCATTTTTACAGTGTAGATTCTGATTATATTTGAATTATATTATGATTATATTTTGAATAGAAGTCCCCAATGGACAATATTCCTATTTAAACTGACTAGTTGCTTTTAGAGTGTAAGGGTTCCACTGTAGGTCATATTCATCACAATAATGGAGTTGTCCGTGGCACGTTGTTCATTACATGGTTCATAGAATGGCTGTTGGCCCTTGAATTGGAGGGCATCGCGGATTGTCGGGCTAAATCCGCTTTGAGTTCCTTCCTCTTTTCACTCGTATTTTGTGGTGGAGATGGCGATTACATGCTTATTCGTCACGGGTTAAGTACTCTACTCTGCATTGTTGGCAATAAATCAAGGTCACCCTTAACAGTACATTTGTTATTGATGTGAAACACACTAAATGTCAATAATTCATAAATAACAAGCAGTATCAAGGCCCCTGCCAAAATGTGAGTAGTTTAAAGGGAATAATTGCGCCAACGTTGCCAGCATGTGATTGTGACAGATTATTATCAGTCATCCATTTTACAATAATTCACAATGTACGTTTCCTAAATTTTCCCAGATTATTCATTGTGTCTACAATGTACAACATTGTCTAAGACCCAAGAAAGAATATTCAGTTCCCATGGGTATAGGAATAAAAGGTTTTACCTCAGTCTTATTTCAAATAGACTGAGAATTATTATTATGTACAATGTTTCATTGAATTCACTAATTCTGCTGTGCAACATACCACTGAAACTGACCTTTCTGAAGGTATAAACTTTTGAGTGTTGGTCGCTTTTTAACCCTTTCATAACCACACTGACAATGAAATTATTGTCATGGTAAAGTCAGTGTGCTGATTGTAATACGTAATGTACTCAGCTCTCGGGAGGCGACTTTCATTTTCCAGTTTCAAGTGCATCATGTGATACATTGTGACTAGTATTACGATCTCAATGGTGATGGATATGCCATTTGACCTGGTGATTTGTGTGCCATTTGATTAAACAGGGGCGTCGATCGGGGGGGGGTAGGGGAGCAGGGAGTGTAGTGGCCTACACTCTTAAAAATCCCGGTCAGACTGACTTGAAAAAATCCGTTGGGGACATCGAAAAGGGTCAATTTAACGCACATTCCGTCAAGGTAACCAAATATGATCACTCTAAATTGGAGTTTGGTCAAACAGACCGGAATTGTTGTTTAAAATTTGAGCGGCGCATTTCGAGTGGCCCAACGATCTTTCTCCGAGTCCAAGTGACCCGGCAATTTTTAAGAGTATAAGTTTTAACAGGCGATAATTGCATTTTAACTGCTTTTTTTTACTTTTTGCCCGCCCCCCCCGCCCAATCCGAAAAATGGATGCGAGCCCCTGTGGTTCAAATCAAAGAATTAATACGCTTCAAACATAAGACAAGTAATTATGGAAAAAAAAGGCTACTCATTGGGAACGCGCTTTTTTACTAGATTCTAAAGTACGAGGAACATCGCACTAAATACAGGGGCTAAAAAAATAATTTATGGTGACTTTGAAAACTACACTTCGACAAGTACCATCAACATGACCAAACATACGTCAATATTCACTTTCAGTTGTCAATAAAGTTAAGAGAATCCATTATATGGAAAACTGTATAAACAAATATCTAATATGAAATAATGAAATGCGTGGAACGAAGTTTGTACATGTATAAAGCTTGAATCTTTTATTTCAGGAAGTGTAAGGGACGCCATGTTGGAAACATATAAGATAGGAAGAGGAAGCTTGCGTTATCCATGGCATATTACAATACATTTAAACAATCGAAATTATTTATACCAAATGATACTATATCTTTATATTTACCGCTAGTTTGAGAAAAGTTGTTAATTGTTTATAAATAAAGAAATGGTAGATTTATAATGTTTATTATCGTCAAAACAAGGAAATTCGCATATGATTAGCATAATGGTGACACTTATCGTTAGCATGTATATTGAACAAATACTGGTGTAGAGTGACAGAAAAATACAGTGATACAATCGATAACAATTTCACCCTGTAAAAGGTGTTACTGCATGTTACTGCATGGATAAAGAGAAAATTGACTTGACTGTTATAATATTAAAAGTCGCTATAGGAATCCATAAAGCGATGCACGAAAATTTTCTCGAAATCAGAACTAATATTTAGTAGAAATTAATTCTTAATTCACATTTTGACGGTATTTGAATTGTCCTCATACTGACGCAATTCGCCTGTGTCCGTATTCATGAAGGCGTTCTACTTCTAGCCTGCTCATGCTCCTTCGCACTGAACATGGGAATTCGA